>PVJL010000981.1:265824-314162 GCA_004026885.1 Lyroderma lyra | reverse complement strand
GGGCGCGGGGCGGGAGGCGCGGGGCGGCGGGTGCTCGCATTCACTGCCGGTGGTCCACGTCGTTTCTGGAAAGCACCATGGCGCTCTAAATTAAGGGCTTTCAATTATTTATTAACATGAACAGAACCCCAGGGGAAGCTTTAAAAATGTACAACCCAAGTTCCTCAATGAAAATGGTATGGAATGAACAAGGGCGACAAGGCGTTTGAATACTGATACTCAACTGCACACAGTATTTGCGTATTAACCATAATCTGTGTCCTTTACTTGCAGGATTTAACTTTCGCACAAAAATAGTTTGCCCTTGTTACTTAGGATACAAAACTATGCCTGCCACTGTCAAAGAGCGCGTAGAATTAAACACTAAACTAAATAAAAGGAAAAGGGGAAAGGAGTTAACCACGGAGAAGTTATTACCATGATGCCGTGGGGGGCACAGAGGGTGGGTAAGAGGTAACCACATTTGCAGACCAGAGAGCTGCTGAACCCGCAGCGGTGCAGGGTTTGCAGGTACCAAGCACCACCAAGGGGCATGACTGACGTCAGTGGGACTGGTTCAGAGAGTGTACAGGGGCACCTTGGGGCTCGTTGTTAATTGGTTCCAGGAGGTGCGATGAGCCCCCAAAACTACGAGCACCACACAAATCCTTGCCATGAGGAACGGTGCAGGGGTACCTCAGCACCCGTCGTTAACTGGTTCTGGGAAGCAGCACGAATACCACACAAGTGACAAGTACCAGGACAAAATTTTCATGTCAAAATATGTCAAGCACCAAAGGCGGCGAGTTGCAAAGTGGCCGAGCACCAAGGAACGACGACATGTGGAATGGCAACCCCCAGCGTCTCCTCTTCGCCCACGCAGGATGTGGGACTGTAATCTTTAACGCTGGCAGGCTCCTGTGAGCACTGAAACAGCGGAAGGCTGGGGCCGAGGCGGTGACTGAAACAGGAGGGTCGTGGGGGTACTGAAATGGTAAGACCCTCTAGTACAGTTACAGAAGTCTGGAAACCCAGGATGTGTTGCTTCAGGTAGGAAACAGCTTTTCTGGAAAAATCTGAAGCACTTTAAGAAAAAGACCCTGAGATACTAACACAGAGATCCTCTAATGGAATGGCCAACGGGACGCCTGACGAGTCCCCCGAGAGCCCTGTCGGTTGACATGTACCTGGAACTTAGTGTCCTACTCAGATGGGAACTGCCAGGACATCTCCCTTGTAATATAGAAAGAAACAAAGTCTAACAAAGAAAGAAAGCAGGGTGGAGTGGGGCAGAGAAAATACATGAAAAAGAACAAAATGTCAAATACATTTAAGTAAGAATTGTATCTGTAATCAAGAGCGAGACAGAAACCAACAACCAGAAATAGCTCTTAGGTATTAAAAATAGTAAGTTAAAACTATGTTAGAAAAGATTTTTAAAAAGTGAAGAAAATTCTCAAGAAAGCAAAACAAGAAAAATGTAGAGCATAAACAGAAAAAGGCAACTGTCTTAAACAATGAACCCAGGAAAATAAACATTGAAATAATAACATTTCCAGGATAAATGTGGAGAGAAAGCAGAGTGAAATGTTTTTAATACTTTTAAGGAAAAAAAAAATTCAAGAAATTGAAAATATCAGTTTCTGAAGTAAAAAGGCTTATGTGAGGAAAAATCAAGCACATAACAAAATTTAAGATTTCTGGAAGTAATAAGAATATCCTAAAACCTTTTAAGAGAAAATTAGGACACATGCAGAGAAATTAGAAGCAGAAAAAAAAAATGATGAATGAGAAAGGTGTGTCCCAAATTTTAAGAAAAATTTATTTTATAATCTACAAGTCTAATATTTAACACATAAAGAATCCCAATACAAATATAATTAGTATATGATGGCTATCTGAAAAATAATCCAGCCACAAATGCCTCCACTTCTCATATTATATGGCTGGACACTTTCCGGACAGCCCCCATACTGTTTTTTTAATGTGTGCATTTTTTATTTCATAAAAACAAAACACAATTGTTTATACTTCTGACTGAGAGGTACCACCTCCACTAACCTATTCAAAGAAAATGATCAAATATGCTGTCAAAGTCATACGTTCATTACTGAAGACAACTTGAATGCAGAACAATGGAGAACTAGCTAAACCAATGACAGTACATCCAAAGGATGGATGGAGAGCAATTAAAAATGTACTTAGTGTGATTTCCACAAGGTATTGTTAAAAAAGAAAAGCCAAATTAAAAAAGAAACAAATGCAAAAGATTATGCAATTCTTATGTTATGAAAACTGGCCAGAAAATAACCTGTATTTGTGCATATGCTCGTATGCCGTTAAACGTGTAGATGAAGTCATATGAGAGCACAGAGTAACATGGGTGCAAAGGTGAGGGTGGAGGTGGGAGAAATGATAATACTTTTTAAACTGAACTGTATATAATCAGGAAAACATGGATAATACACAATCTGTAGTTAATGACACTTCATTGAGCAGGTGCCGACGAGTTTTGAAGAGGATGGAAATGGTGGGGAGAAGCCAGTAAAACAAGTAAAGAAAGATGAAATAGATATAAATACAAAAAGGGGAGATTCACCTCAATAAATTCATGTAAAACTATGGGTGTGTTTATTAAGATAAATAAGATTAAGTCATTTTAAAATACCTACGACATGAAAAGCAAAAAGTCATTTGCTAAAAGTAAACTATAAACTCCAATGTGATCCTGATTCTATTGGGGAAAATGGATGTATGTTTAGAGTAAGAAATATTACAAACATTAAACTAGTATTTTATCAGTGGTTATCTGTGAGTGTTGGGATGGCGATTTTGTAGGAGATTTAAAAATCATAGTTTGTGATAATTCCCTGCAACCTTCAATTTTTTTCTAGAGAATCAGGGAGCCAAGTAAACATAAGGCTTCCTTTTATTAAAGAGCAACAGCAAAAAGTTCTCCACATCTTCTAGTGGATTTCAAGTCACTGTACATTCCTTTTATAATCAGATAAAATATTCCAGGAAAAGAATCCACTGTTGCCTAAAATCCAAATTATCCATACCCATGACTGATTTAGCACCTATTTTAGCTTCAGTGTCTAGATGTTAATGTCTCCTCACTGCTATTCTCTGAGAAAGTATTTGAAGTTAATGTTCTAAGAAATCTCAAATTTTTCCATCTACAGTGTAATTCTTCTGAAAACAGAAATAACATAACATTGCAGGTCATTAATACTCTTTCAGACATCAGTGTGTTTAAGATCACGTTTTGGAAGAAACTCATATATGCACTTGACTTTTACTGCTATGCTCAAGAACGGTTACTGCTATCACAACTATGAAACACATTACGCAGTAATATTCAACACACAAAGACGCCCCCACACAAAAAGACTGAGGAGAGTTACTGAGAGGATTATATACATTTTTACACCCCAAATTAACATCTCACACTAACCTGCAAGTCAAGAGTATAAAACTAACTAATCACCATTATTGGCTGTGCTGTGTAAAATGTATTTAAAAATAAACATGAAGCCACACCTTATTAAGATGTCACATATTTTCAAAATGTATAAAATAGCTATAAAAAAGATTTATGAAATGATGAAGAAAGGATTGGTAGAGTTGAAAAAAACTGAAGCAAAAAGACAAAAGCTATATATAGTATGAAAACAAAATTCTCTTAAATAATGAAATCACAAAGTGTGGAAGAATATGCCAAGAAGAACAGAATCAGCATTTTGTAAGGAGAGAAATAAAACATTTAACCGGTGATCAGAAACAGCTTCATGGAGAAGGGCGTGTTTGAAACAGGCCTTGGAAAACAGACACTTTCAACAGAGAAGGGGAAAAGCAACATCATGGGCGAAGGCCAAGGTGGTGCAGCAATTAGGACATGTTGGAAGCCCAGAGTCATTTCCTCCTAGAAAACTGCGGGGGCAGGAGTGAGGTGTAAGTGCTAAAGGAGGACCACATTGTAAGGCATCACAGAGTTCACAGAAGCAAGCCGACATTGACCGGACTGAATAGTGGGCATTGGACTAGGCGTTTTGTTATTCGTTGAATGTCATTTATTGACCATCTACTATGTATTGAGCCCTATGACAGGGATGGTAGACACAAAATGGTGCCAACCACAGCAGCATCTCTGCCCTAAGGATGGTTACAGACTAGTGGGGAACATGATTAAACAAACAATGTAAAACGACATCAGTGACATAAACTATGAAGAATTTGTCAAAGCTGCACTATTCAGAGAAACCTTCCCTCAGAAAGCCACAGTAGAGATGGCATTAGAATGATAAATGGGGGTGGGGGGCAGTGTTGCGGGTGGGTGGGATGGAACGCACAGACACCGGGAGGCCGGAAACACCAATGCCCCCAGGGCCTGCAGCGTGCAAAAACGTGAGGGAGCGTGGGACAGGGGACTGCAAGGAGGGCCAGGCCGGGTCACCGTAAAACCAGCTCAACAGCACTTCCATTGTATCGATGGGAGAACGGGGACTCCGAGAAGCTGGGAAGAGGGAGCAGGGTGAGGGCTTGCTCGGGGTGAGAAAGGGCTCATTTAAGTACCATAAAAACTTCAGGTACCCCAACTTCAAGTTTAACACTCTTTGTATGTAACAATCCTGCCACCCGTGATCAGAGTTTAATGCCGGAAGATGGGTGGCTTCAGAGGCGGCAGGTAGGACACACGGAGTGGGGAGAGGCTGGCCAGTCAGCCGAGCAGGATGTGATCGCGGCCTGGGCCCTTAAACCTCACCCTTAAATGCGATGATATATTGTTTTAAATTACGAGACAACAAAGATTTAATAGAAAGCAACATTAACTTTGACATCAGTGGATGTGTAACCTGACAAAACCTTTGTAAGACAATATACATCTTTTTTAAGAAGGGACCCGTCCTTGTTCTGGAAACTTCTTTTCTAGGAATTTATGTTATAAATACTTACAAAATAAACATATAAGATAATATACTTGTGCATTGTTCTGGATTTGTATTGCATTGATACTATATATTCACATTATATATTAATATCATTTGTATATATATTTACATTTGTGCTCACAGATGTCAAAAAGGAAATTTGCTGCAGCATTATTTATAATGGCAAAAATGTGTAATAACTTAAATGTCAATCAATAAGGGAGCAGTTAGATAAATTACAGTACAGATAGAAAATGAAGTTCAGGACAGCTGTTAAAAACACTGAATAGATCTATAGGGACTGAAATTCAGGGACCTCTATGGTAATGGTGTAGAAAAGCTAGCAGGAAACAGAAAGAGATGTACACGTCGTCCGTGACGATCTGTGTTACACGGCCTGTCGCTAGAAGAATATACAGGAAACTGGCAATCAGACATTACACCTGGAGAGAAGAACTTGTTAGCTAGGAACAGGACAGGTGGAATTTCTTTACCTAGATCATTTTATAGTTTTCAAGATTTTAATCAGGTATAATTACTGTTCACTCTAAAAATAAAAATAAAGATTCTGGACCAGGGTGGTAGTTGTCAGAAAAATAAAAAGCAGAGGATATTTGTAGCAGGAACATTTTAAATGTCAGCTCTACATGGACTGGCCAAGAATGCAACACAGGAGGCAAAAAGGAAAGTCGAGACGAGGAAACACTAGATTACTGAAGACAGAGGTGTGACGTACGGAGGTGCGGCAGCAGGGAGCCAGAATTGCAGGCATTTCTCTTCCACATTAAGAAAAACCATCTTTGGATAAAGTCTGTTACACTTGGCTATACTTTTAATAGAAGACACTTTAAAAGGTCTAGTGCTTTTCTCTCTTTGTGAGAAACTGAATGCATTATTTTGTTAATAGGTGGTAAACACACGACCGTAACACACTGCTGCTTCCACGGGCACTGCAGGCGCGTGTGAGGCGGAAAGCACATACAGCCTTTGCCACTCTGTGGCTATAGATTGGATTCTTTGCCTCTTCCGCGCTCTCTCGGCCAGCATCCTGACCTTCTCATCTCCTAGAGTTGCAACAGGCATCTAAACGAATTTCACCAGTCATGCTTACTTTATATCTTCATCGTTGGCAAAAATCACCACGGCCCTGGAGTTGGGGGTGTCCAGGAGCTGTTTGATAATTCTGTCAAAGTCAATGGTCCTGTCTTTGCGTTCCTGGGGGATTCTCACCGACTGGGCGATGCAGAGCCCACCTGTTGATGAAAAGAGAGCAGAGTGTCAATGAAGTTCCGGCAAAGGTACCAAAGGAACCAGGGAAGGTAACTGAGGACGGGGGAGACTGTGAATTCCGAGTGCACAGCACGTCACTGGTGATGCCGCTGAATGAGCTGGCTTAAGGCATGCTGAGCCCTGAGCTGCTAACCATGCTCGGCGCACCTTCCACAGGATTTGCACAGCCTCCTCCTTTTTGTAAATGGCGAATTATGCCCAGGGGTACCAATGATGTTGATTCTGGGAGGTAGCTTTAGTTTGACAAAAGGAAAGGAAGATCTTTAAAATGAATGCGATCCACTACAGTAGCAATACAATAAATAAACTACAATAACAATAATTATAATCATCTGGAACAGATAAGCTTATGGTTATCTCTGTGACTTTTACAGAGTTTGTATTCCCAGAATTTTCTTGTTTTCCCCTTCACACCCATACCAACTTTTAAAGCTCAGAGCCCAAGGAATATTAATAAATCTAAAAATAAAACAATGACAGCAACACCACCACAAACTATTCTAAATCAAAGTGACACATTTTCACTGATCTCATACTGCATGCCCAAAGCCATAATCACGTGCCTTCTGCACATTATCTCATCTTTAAAACCTTGTAAGACAGTTCGTATTACCCATTTTATGCTAGAAGAGAAGGGGATTGAATAGAAAAAAAAATCATTTTCTCCAGACTTCTCAGAGCTGTTATCATATTAACTGATATTATGAATTTCAAGACAGGGAAATATGTAACCGTTTCCTGAGAAGTTTACATTCTCCTGCCAGCTCTATCTCTTGCTTACTATTACTTGTAACTTCTGGATCTAGATTCCAAATGGGTCAAAACGAAAGTGTGGAGGAAAATTTAAAAATATTCCTAACAAAATGAAAATGAAAGTGCAACATATTAAAATGCATAGACTACAGCTAAAGTGATGTTTAGAGGGAAATACATATAAGAGAAAATATTTCATAAGGTCAGTATTACCCTACTACTCAAATCAGATCAAGATAGTACCAAAAAAGAAAAGAAAAAGAAAAAGAAAAACCAGTATCATTCATAACCATGCTTGCAAAAATCCTTATAAAAAATGTTCCCAAAACAAATCCAGCAATACATAAAAAAAGGATAATACATCATAACCAAGTGGATTTCATTCAAGGAATGTATGGCTAAATCATCATTTGAAAATCAATCATAATTTAAAATAATATCAGATGAAATAAGGAGAAAATATAAGATCATCTCAATACATGCAGAAAAAGCTTAACAAAATTCAATATACATTCATGATAAAAACTGTAAACCTGGATTAGAGAACTTCTTTAGCTTAATAATAAGGATCTACTCTACACAAAGCCGACAACAAGCATCAGACTTAACAGTAAGAACCCACAAGGCAGGACTGTCTTAAAATTCCTGTTCAGCACTGTACTGGATATCCCTGTCAGAGGAATGGGTGAAGAAAAGAGACAAAAGGCACTCAGGTTCCAAAGGAAAAAAAGAAGTGTCACTACTGACAGTGCCAAAAAAAACAGACACACATTTTAAGCAATGCTGATGGGAACCACTTTGAGTATCTCTGGTAGTTGCAGAAGTCCAACATGACTTTTACTTATTTTTTTGTTATTGGTACGTACTGAATATTACAATTTTAATACAGTTGTTCTCCTTTCTTAAAACATGTATACTTTTTTTGGCATCCTCTCTATATTTGCACATGGCAGTACTGTCTATGTAGAAATCCCACCCCCCCAAAAAAACTGCCCCAAATCTCCCATAACTGAAGAGTAAGTTAAGTGAGGTTGGGGGCTGGCTATACATTCAAAATACGAAAGTCAATCAAATACCTACATATCGGTAATGAACAATTGGAATTTTAGACTAAAAACAATGTCATTAATACTATCACCAAAAACGTGGTGCTTAATGTAGAAATCTAACAAAATATGTGTGGGACCTATATGTTGAAAACTATAAAATGTGGCTTGAAGAAATTTTTTAAAAATTAAATAAATCCTCCTTGATTTTATCTATAGATTCAATGTAATTACAATCAAAATGTCAACAAGCTTGTTAAAACACATATTGACAGCTAATTCTAACATTTATACAGAAAGGCAAAGGAACCAGAATAGACAAAACCACTCTGAAGAAGAAGAACAAAACAGGAGACCTCATGCTACCCAAGTTCAAGACTTACTGTAAAGCAACTGCAGTCAAGAGAGGGCGGGATTGCAGAACAGATACTTAGATCAATGGAACAGAAAAGAGGTTCAAAACCAGACCCATACATGTGCAGTCAGCTGGTTGCTGGCCAAGGCGGAAAGGCAGTCAATGGAGAAAGGGGGGTCTCTTTACCAAACCACGCCTTCCGTTGACCATCCACATGCAGAAACAATACACCTTGACATACGCCTCACATTGTATATAAAAATTAACTCCAAATGGATGACAGACTTAAGCGTAAACAGTGAAACTAGAAAACTTGTAGAGGAAAACAGGAGATCTGTGTAACCTTAGGTTTAGCAATGGGTTTTTGATATGACAACAGAAGCATAATCCACAAATTAAAAAACTGTTAAATCAGATTTTATGAAAACTTAAAACTTCTATGAAAGACAATATTAATAAAATGAAAATGGGAACCTATGTAAATCTTGTTAACCAATGTCACCCCAATAAGTCTAACAATTAAAAAGAAAGAAAAAAGAAAATGCAAACATAATCCAGGGACTGGGGAGGCGGGGAATCATATATCTAATGAAGGACTTGTATTCAGAATATATAATAACTCTTAAATTTGGCAACAAAAAAGCCTCAAAATGGGCAAAACATCTGAATAGACACTTACAAGAAAAGATATACTGATGACAAGCACAAGAAAAGATGCTCGACATCAATCCTTAAGGAAATGCTAATTAAAACCACAATGATATGCCACTAGATAGCCATTAAAACAGCTTTTTTAAAAAAGGAACAATACTAAATGCTGGAGAAGATGTGGGGTAATAGCAGTGCTTGCTCATGGCTGATGGGAAGGCACAATGATATAGCCACTTTGGAAAAACACTTCAGCATTCCCAAAACGTTAAATATAGAATTAACATATCAAGCAGAATTTCCAATCCTAGGTATTTATCCATGCAAATTGAAAACTTAAGTTTATACAAATGTATGCACAAATGTTTATAGCAACTTCATTCATAATCACTAAAACTGGAAACAGCTAAGACATCTGTCAGCAGGTGACAGGTAAACAAACTGGTACATCCACGCAACAGAAAACCCCTCAGCAACGAAAAGGAGCTACTGAATGGTGGGAGAAAATGAATAAAAATTAAATGCATTTTGCTAGGTAAAAGAAGTCAAACAAAAAAGACTAAATATTGTAGAATCTTATTCATATGACATTCTAGAAAAAGCCAAACCAGAGGGGTTAAAAATTTGGGGGTAATGGAAATGTTCTAGATGGTACAGGGTGGTGGACACATGACTCCAGATACTTGTCAAAACCTTAAGAACAGCACTCCACAAAAATCCAACTTCATTATTTGCAAGTTTTACAAACTCGAGCTGGATACCACGGGATCCTAGAATGGAACGTGGGGTGTGACCAATGAAATCTAACTGTGTTACAAACGAATGAGGAAATTTCACTGCAGGAGAGGAACAGGGAAGGAGTTGACCTAAATCGCTTTTAAAAGTAGGTCTGACTGGAAGCTCTAAGGCTAAAGACAAAGAACCATACATAAAATGGTACCCCGATTTGTAAAATATTCACAGGGATATGGGTTAGCAATTCTGGGACTTTTTTCCATACTTGAGTTGAATAAAACAGTAAAGCAGTTGCAGAACAGGAGTCGGATCTCTCAGTGTTAGAGGAATAATTTACATGTAAGCCAAAGAGTAAAGTAGAACATACCATGTGGTGCTCGTCAGAGTTAGAAGTATCAGTGCAAACTAATGTCTGACAGGGAGACAGAGACAGAGAGACAGAGAGACAGAGTTAGGAAGAAGTACACAAAGAATAAACAATACAGGGTGTGTCAAAGGACACAGGAGCCACTTGAAAGAGCATCCAGGGGACAAAGCTAGAACAATATGAACAATAAATTAAATAACTATGGTACTGAATGATGATCCAAGGAATACAAAACACACTTATGAACCGATATGGATACAAATGCATAAATAAGAAATGAAGAAGGAAGGAATGAATGTTACAGTATTATAGATAATATCTGTAGAAAAATGAGGAAAATGGAGTATTACCATTAGAACATGACAGTAATAATTGCTGCACATAAGATCCACTGATGAATTAGTGTGGGCAACTAAATTAGTGTGGGCAACTAAAAGTAAATACGGAACACTGATATGGCTTAAAAGCATCTCCTTCAAACTATCTGCCAGTTACTCTGGCGCTTTTAACGTGTGCCTGCAACGTCTCCGACACACTTCCGAGGAGGTGGAGCTCAATTCCCCCGCGCTTCCTTGAGTGTAGGCTGGACTTACTCACTTCCTCCTAAGAATATGTTTTTCTTTCCATGTTTTTAAAAACAGAGCAACTTACAGTGGAGAAATCTGACAAATACTACTTTAACTGGATCACTCGGTTAATATTACTACTGATAAGGCATGTTGATTTCATGACCCCCCACTCCTATAATGTGATGATAACAACGTTCATTTAGTCATGAGGAAAATAATTTAAAAAATACAAATTGAGGGATATGTTACAAAATATTTGACATGTGCTCCTCAAAACTGTCAAGGTAGTGATATAAAAGACTGAGAAACTAAAACTGAATTAGATGTTAGGACAGAAAAAAAATGTTTATGTAAAAACTGGTGAAATCTGAATAAACTGAGTATTTTTTTAATTGTAATTTCTCAGTTTTGACATATGTACAATGGTTATTTAAAGTATTAACATTTGGGATAGCTGGGAGAGGTGTATATGAGAATTCTACCTTTGCAGGTAGAATAAACTCGTTCAAAATACAAATTTATATACACACACACACACACACACACACACACATACATCTAATATCTACTTACATATCTAATCTATCTACCTACCTACCTACCTGTCTAGGTCTTGCTGCTAATGAATTCTTATTTACTAAGTAGCAGAGCAGGCCCAGGAATCAGAATTTTTAACATGAGCTTTAGGTCAGCACTTATCCTGCTTTAGTTCACCTGTAGGACTTGTTAAAACACCTATTTCTGGTCCCACCTGAAGAGATTCTTTTTTTTTTTTTTTTTTTTTTTTTTTTTTTTTTTTTTTTTTTTTTTTGCTTTTTGGTATGTGGGTAGCTTCCTGACTGGGAATCGAACCCAGGCCGCAGCGCCAACAGCGCCAGCGCCGAAGCCTTAAGCCACTACACCACCAGGGAACTCCCTGAGGAGATTCTTATTCCGTGGGTTTGCATTTCTAACAAGTTCTCAGGTGATGCTATTGCAGGGGTCTGAGCCCCTCCCTTTGAGATCACGGGTTCAGGATACCACTGTAGGGGGCCAGGGGAGCAGGTCTGGAGAAACATGCATCTGGGGTCTCCAAATTGTAGGCAGCTCAGGTCCACGGAGGATTCATGTGTGCATAGCCACACGTTTTAAGGAAGCTCTGAGGATGAATCGTTATGCTTTGTTATAAGGCTTATGATGAGAGGGAGGCGGGAGAGAGAGAGAGAGAGAAGTACCCAGGGTGATGCGATACAGTGCCATACTTCCTCCCAGTCTGCAAAACCTCACGGAATCCGGAGGGATGAAACGGCCTACAACCCGTCCTGGGCCTGCTGGGGAGAAGAAATGGCTACTTGACCACCTCCTGGGCAGAAGACAGGGAATCATTCTGGACAGAAACCCAACTTCCCATCGGCTTCCAATTACAGCTGAGTAATTAAACGAATCAGAGCAAACTCCATTTGCTGATGTGATTAGTGGAGGGGCGGTCGGCACGTGTGGACCCCAGGCCCCCCACGTGCCCTGGGCAACTCATGCAGGAGTTCTGTGCTTGCAGAATTGAGGTGCTCTCCCCCACTTACGGAGAACTGCCCACAGTGAGTGAAAGCAAACAACGCAGCAGCAGAGAGGAATTGGCTATTAAGTAGGCAATGGCGATGAACGTGTTCATACGGCGAAAATGTAAAAACGCAAGAAGATTGGAAAACAGGGTGAGACGTAAACCTGCTGTTCTGACCTTCTGCTCTCGGAAGGCTTGAGGGGTACCTGCTGCAAAGACGGCCCCCTAATTTGCCTCAGATCCAGAAGGACTTGCAGCAGCTTTAAACATTTATGTATATTGTACATAGATGCCATCAACTCAAGCATTCGAGTCGGACTGAGCGTGTCATGACAGAGATGCGTCATCGTGAGAGGGTGACACCGGTTTGGCTTGTCTTCGAGCAAGGAATGGAGTAGGCCCCATGCATGTGCGGCACCTGGAGTTCTGACAGCAGCGAGCTTGTTTCCCAGTAATGGTGGCAGCTCGGCACACTCCCTTGTCCCCTGACATGTGACCGTGCTCTCGTCCCAGCTGCTGCCTACTGACGGGAAACGCTCTCTCTACGGTTTGGGCTCCAGTTCAGCCCCTCCCAGTGGATGCAGCCTGCCTGCTGTTACATCCCTGATGTCACTTCGTCACCACAGTCTGACCACAAAGCTCGGGAACACACCTTTTACGGGGCATTTCGCTGGCATGTGCAAACTAACTGGAGTTGGACAGAGCTGGTTGGCATTGCACCTGCCAAGTTAATTCACACTTCTGTGGGGATCCAACATGTAGGAAGAACTGGACGGCATCATCATAAATGTTGCAAATGGCATGTCCCAGACAGGACAACTTCCCTCGTGACACATCAGCTTTGACTAAGAAAGCTCGCTGGCCGTGGCCCAAGCAGATACCAGCTGCTGAGGTGACTTTCTGAGTCCCCCAAATCAATTTGCTCCCCAATTTGGAGCTGAAAACCGGTCAGTTTTCTGTCTGCCTGTGGTAGGTAGCAATCTGTAACAGCAAGAGGAACCTCAGGAGTCAGAGAACGGGTTGTTTCCTTTAAAAATACTTTTCTCTTTCAAATGATTATGGAATCTCTTCCATCTAATAAGCACAGGCAACAGAAACCATTTAAAGTCTGCAACTCAGTCGGTCAGAGCTTATACATGGTACAGTTCTACTGAGGATTTGGTGTATTATTTAGATAAGCTAATTCAATTTAGAAAATATTTACTGCTACTCTATTATGTGAACTGCTCTCTAGAATTTTTAAAAATGGAATAATATATAAAAACAGTGCAAGGAGCCTTAAAAATAACCTCATTCAATTCCCCATTACAGAAGAGGGACGTGAGGCCCAGAGAGTTTGACAACGATGACATTAATTACAGTGCTAGGGTCGGCAGTCCTGAGTGCTGTGTATGTGTCAGGCACCATAAGTGTTTGATTATCATTGACCGATTCCGTGGTCATACAAAACTATGGCCCTATGACCTAGGTTTGCAAACATCCCCGTTTGGACAGGAGAGACAGAGCCAAATCACGAATTTAATAGCAGAAGAGAACTAGGATGTTCGTCCTTGTGTTCTTCATGCTAAATGGTAAGACAGCATTCCTGTCTTCATGTACTTCACAAACTGAGAGGACAGTAGGACAAATGTCATACAAGCAAAAAGAGATAGGTGGACTTAACACATCTTTCTGGAGGAATCACCAAAGGCTTCAGGGAAGAATCAGTCTCAGCTGGGTCACTTCACCTCTACAGAGGGTGCTCGTGGAAGGGATCCTCACACAGAGAAGAGACAGGTCAAAGTGCAAAGGTCATTTCGGATAAGACTGTCCAACCCTCCGCTTCCCCTTCTTTCTTTGAGAACAGATTCCTGAGTTTGCTAAGAGCGGTGAGGGGTCCTGCCCCAATCAATAGCCTTTCACTAATCACAGTCAAGGAGGGCAATTCTGTCCCCCCATCTCCCAGCCTCTTTTCAAAGTAGGGGTGACTATGTTAGCTATGAAACATGTAGGAATTTTCTGGGGACAGTTCTGGAAAAACACATGTTCTTTTGGGGAGAGAGATAGAGAGACAGGCTGACACTGTTCTTCCTCCAGCCTCGTGGATGTTCTGTCGGAACTCTACGTCCTCCTGGCATCACTGGGCCACCAGCATAATGATAAAAACCAACACAGAAGAAGGAAAGACAGAAGGAACCAGAGTGCTGAGCAGAACAGACAGTGCCAGCAACCACTTACTGTGGACTTGCTGGGATACGAGGAAACAAACTACCTCTTTCCTTAACTACCAAGTAGTCAGTTGTCAGTTATTTGCAATGGAGCACATGCCTCCTTTATCCTTGTCTTCAAGGAATTCTCAGTCCAGTGTAGAAGGGGGAGACAATTCCTGAGACTGAAAGCATTTCAGAGAAAGCCAAAGAGGACCAGGGATTAGCCCTGTGATAGGGACACTGCGAAAAAGAGTTGATTAGCACCAACACGAATTGAGGGCAAGACAGATTACTGGGAGAGGGAGGCAGGAAGGCACAGAGGACACAGTGATGTGGAACACCCAGGGGTGGGTGAGGGTGGGCAAAATTTTGGTGATAGAGGCACATTTGTTGGAAATCTGGAATTAGGAGTTCAGCGTTCTTGATTTTTCTCAGCCACTAACTCTCTGCAAAATCATTGACACATCCATGTCCCTCTCTGGGCTGGTGAGACATAGGACAGGAGAAAGCAGGAGACAAGGGCAGGTGAACACCCCAAGAAGATGCTCAGCAGCCAGCATACAATAGCATTTTGGGGAGCATGGATATATGACCTTACCAGCAGAAAATTTAATGAAATGCAGTCGTTACACTGATGGGGTTGGGGTTGGATTGCAGAAGACGCTGTAAGACAAGGAACGACAGGCGGGGGCGAGAGACTCCGCGTATGTCCTGCAAGTGAGGAGCACATCTCGCACTGAGAGCAGAACTCTTGCATTATCTGCCATGACAGTAAGAGGTCGATTCATCACATCTTTCAGCCAAAAAACATCGGACAGTAAGTCTCAGTTAAACGTGTTCAATGATTTCAGTGGCATCATTTTACCCGGGAAGAATCTGCATCATACTTTGAGAGACACGGAAGCTTAAAGCAATCTTGAATAGCCCTGTACTACAGTCCAGCTGCCTTGTTCTTAGAAGCTAAAAACTGAAACAACAGTTAGGACCACCCTCTATTTTAAAGATGGTGAAAATGGTCTAGGAAGGGGAAGAGACCGACTAACGTAGCATCAGAGCCAATGCTCTGAAATTAAACTTTTGAGTCCTGATGTGATGCTCCTTCCGTGGGGAATGTTATTCCGTGAGTGATTTTCTTTGCTGTTTTTACATCAGTGCATTCATTCAAAAAATCTCTGCTAAGTATCTGCCACGTCTCCGGCACTCTTTTAGTTGCTAGGGATACAGAAATGAACACAAAACACAAACATCCTACTCATTCACGTGGGGATGCATATAAATAAGTCTTTTCCTTTTAAATTCTCCTTCAGAACTGATGGTCTCTGCTGATGTTCTGAGTTTAGCTTACAACCCAAATCCCAAAACAGAACACCAAGTTCTTCTCAACAGCTGATATCTTGGCAGGTCGTGAGTGGGTTAATCAAGAATGTGCTCTGATTCAGGGAGGCAAGCTGTTCCTTTCCCTGAACAAGAGCTAAGAAATTGGCTGATTTTTTTTATAGTCATTGTATTCCCTGTGGCTTGAGCTTCCTCAGGCATCAGAATCAATTGTCACTTGTCTCCAAGCAGCAACTCTGATAGGATGTCCCCCCATGCATGCCTCGATAATAAACAAGAGGTCAACTCCGGAGTCTGAAACACGGCTGTTATTTCCAAACCACTGTCTGCATTTAGTCAGAACTCACTTGGATGTGTGTGGGGGAAATGGGGCAGGACTATTCTATGATTCATTGTAAATCTTGAAAATTAGGGGATAATGGGATACTATGTCTGTGTGGGAATCCACCGGTGATTTATGTCTTTTTTCATTGGTTCTTTCACTAAAGGAATATCTTTCCCCAATAATGACTGCTGTTATTGGTCCACAACTTTTTAATGTCCTCCTCTCTTATTTGAGCACCTCCAAGTACCACAGGGGTAGGGGGTACCAGTCTGTTTTATAGATGAGAGGGCAGGAGCTGGGGAATTAAGCTGACTTGTCTAACACTACGTAGCTCAAGAGTACTGGGGTAAAAATTGAGACTACCTGACCCTCAAGCCAGAGCTATTTCCCTACCAGCCCCCAGGGATTCTGCCGAGCTTTTCCCCACCTCCCACCTCTTACTGTGTTCTCCATCACGTTTGGGTCAGTGAACCACTGAAACAGCATAAACAGAATGCTTATTAACTCCAGTGACCGGCTAGGCGATCCAATTCTCCTGAATAGGGACCATTTTTATTAACTCTTCTATAACAGTATCTTTTTATTTCGTGATTCGGTGCCAGATATTTTAATTCCACCCCTCCAAGCAAACAAATACATCTCTGTCTGTGTATCTTCAGAGGAGAAAAATAATTGAGTCTTCCTCTTGTCGCTACACAAGGGAAATTTTGTACTCAGTTCTCAGGCTTCTCCTCCCTGGTTGGTGGAATGTTTAAATACATAGCATTCAATTTAATAAATAAGTATAAAGAAATAATTACTTTCATACCATTAATGCTATCACTTTGGATAAAAGTTTGCCATGCTGAATATCAAAATTAGAATTCTATAACACGGCTAGCTATATTGAAATAATGACCTCTGCATACTGAAAGGTAAATTAACTTGAACTTTAAGAATTGTGCTAGTTTTCAGTGTCTTTTTGTACAGCTTTCTCCCCTCTTCCCTTTTGTGTCTCTGCTAAGATATTTTAACACTGCAGCCAACTATCGTACTCTTAAGATTTCAGAGCACACATATAAATAAAAGCCATTTTTAAAGAAATGGAGTGTTTATCATTTTTAATGAAATCTTGTTATTTATCAATATTTATGTCCCAAAGCAAAGAAGTGGAAACAAGTGAATCCTGCATTGAATGGCTTTAGAAATATGTCACCCTCACCATTTTTCACAAGCTCAGAGAAAATTCTTCCCCTTCCTCCCTGCAGAGCACAGCATTCAGGGCTTCAGGCAAGCTGATGCTTCTTCGGGCCCAACACGTAAACAAGGATGCTGGCCGACGTTGCAGTCTTGGTCTATGTGACTGATGCATATGTGAGCGGCCCTGTGTAACTGCTCCCCGAGTCCCGAGAGACGGATGGAGCCATTAGTAGCAAGAAGGACAGAGTTCACTGAGTTCTCCAAGGGTCTGGGCTAGAACAAGACGTGTGAACAGTCTCCCTCCTCCAATGTACTGGTCTGCCATCAGCGAAGTCTTGCTCACTCTCTGACTGTCTCCTGTCGAGAATTCAATCCTTCCTGAGTTCTTCACCCATTTATGAGTTTGAAAGATTTACTGCAGTGCAGTACATTTCTCCAGACAGGTTGGGGTATCATTTGCAGATGAGATAAAGGTTTACTGACAAGATTATTCTGAAAACCAAACTACAGGAGACTCTCAGTTAACTGAAACTTAAGCAACACATACTCTCAAGCAACCAGCACAAAAAATCAAAAAAATCTACAATTTTTTGTGCTAGTTGCTTGAGAGTTTTGCTGATGGCTTGAGAGTGCCGGGTACATTTACCTGGCACCTACCAGTCCCCGTGGGTGCCGGTTAAGCACGAGTCCACTGTATTCACCTCCTTCCCAAGCATGAACTTTGCGGGTTTAGAGGGCATGCGCCTCTGTTTAGGAAACAGAAAACAAATTCTTCTCCAACTTTCTTCCAAGTGATCTACTCCAAACTGCACCTAAAAAGCCGCAACTCTGTTCTAAGAAGGTGCTGTTAGTATTAAACCAAAATGACATTTTATCTCACCATATTTGAAAATACTCTTGTCTTTAGTAACATCTTCATGTTTATTGTGATTTGAATGAAATAAGAGCTTTTATTCTCAAAGAGGATATTAAAAATAAGTAAATGAAATTACACCTTTAATGACCTGAATATAAATTTAACTAACCATATGCAATTCTTAAGAGAGAAAGAGACAGGGATGCAGACATCCTCAAATCCTAGAAAAAGACGTAGGTGACTATATAAAATATGACCAGTTTTTAAGGCTTTATCACACACACACACACACACACACACACAGAGAGAGAGAGAGAGAGAGAGAGAGAGAGAGAGAGAAGAAGAAGAAGAAGAAGAAGAAGAAGAAGAAGAAAGGATAAGGCATTATTTTCATCTTCGACTTTGAAAATTCAAAAGGTTATTGAAATTGAGCAAATGAAGAAAAAATTAATGAGAAGGCTATGTTCCATTCATAAAAATAAAAGCATTACTTCTGAGGCTGCTGGGCCTGCAAATCAACTGCTCCTGATGAGCTGAGCTCCAGGCTAGTATCAGAGCAACACCCAGCAGAAAAGAATGTGACAGAACGAACATCTGTAGGCATCACATGATTTCTACCCCGAGTAGTAAGTCAGCAAGACGTGAACCTCAGGTTTAACAACTGGGCCGACGACTGCCAAATGACATCTTGAAATGTGATTACACAGAATGCAGCCTAATCAACCAGATGTTAAATGTTTAATGCCAAATATTAAGGAAACACACAGAATTGTGGAACGATGAATACGGTACTTAATTTAGGTTGAACCAAGCAATCACCTTTGTGATTATGTGAGCTCTGAGCATTAAGCTAGCTCTGGCACATTTCCTTCCCTGTAGAGGAAGGCACACATTTTGTCTGGTTCAACTACCTTAATCAGAAATTGGGATCAGATCCAAGTTGCTACCTCTTTGACAACGGTGTGCATTAAAGGAATCAAAAGAATGTACATGATCATCCACATCTGAAGTGATGTGCTATATTCACACACACCATGGATTCAACCACATTACTTCCTAAGGATACCATATGGACTTAAGACTCCAAAAAACACCCTTGGGCTTCAGGAATTACTCTGAGAGACCATATTTTGTCATGTATAACGTGCACTTTTTTGCCCAAATTTAAAGGAAAAACTAAGGATGCGCATTATACATGGGTACTGTTATACTTACTCCATATCCATATAAATGGGCCAAAAGCATGGGCGCACATTGTACATGGGAGTGCACCATACACAGCAAAATACGGTAAATGGGAAGCGGGCCATGATGTCAGAAAGAATGGTAACTAGAAAGGCGATCGTGCACAGATAATAAAGAATGCTTTTTTACACTCAGAAAAAAGTTAGAATTGACTAAAGTATTTCTGCAATATAATGCCCCCAAGCCTTTAAATTCACCTCATTTTCCCAACCAAATTCCTCTCCAAACTCTTCTCCCCAGTTTGCATTTAACGGTAAATCTTAACTTAGAATTCCTTCCACTTTTTAGAGCTGAAAGACTCTAAAGACTCTTTCACATCCACTAAATCAATATCCCCATGAGAAATGAGACTCATCCTTCTTATTCTATTCATTTGTTTACACAGGACTGGTGTTTATGCTTATTTTTCTATTAATACTAATAAAATAACAACTGAAAAACAAAATTTTCATTAAAACTTCTGAGTACTTAGTGTGTGTCACACTTTGCATCAAGTATTTTATGTGCCTTATCTAATTTAAATTCACAATTTTATGAGTTGACATTATTGCCTTCATTGAACGGATGTGAAAACTGGAACACAAAGGGTGAAATACCTTTCTTTGGGTCACACTGCTACAGCATTAGCATTCTAATCCAGGTTGCCTGATAAAACCCACATTCTTAATGTTTCCTACAACTCAGAACTTGAAATTCGAGAGATTAAAATCAGGGCCACAAGAACAGTAAGTGGTAAGTTCAAGATGTGAACACAGGTTCCCCAATAGACCAATAAAAATGGAAACATCAGAATAAAGTAATCTGTCTACAAGTAAAGTATTTGATACTGAGTCCACCAATGAAACGCTAGCCCTACCTCTCCAAGCTCAGGGCTCCCCTGTGTGTTGGCTAATCCTTGGATAGAATGGAAAGGAAAAATGTATACTCCTCTGGTTCACATTTCTCAAACAAAGTTCCCTCTTCTGGGAGATGTTAGTTTAAAAAAAAAAAGTATGTGTATGTGGCCAAACACATTTGGGGACTATTGCACAGAAGGTCTTACTCTGAGTGTTTCGTGATGTGACTTCAGTATACTAAAGATTTTAAGAAGCCCCGCAGAAAAGACACATTTTTAATTAAGTTTAATCAATGATGCCTAAGTGTACTGGGTCACAGATTCTATTAGTGCAGGCAGAATAATGACACCCAAAAAGAATGCCCAATCCTTAATCCCCAGAAACTTGAACTATGCTATGTAGATGGAATTAAGGTGACTAATCAGCTGACCTTGAGATGGGGGGATCACCCTGGATTATCTAGTGGGTCATAGTAATCTCATGGGTCATTATAATTGAAAGAAGTCAGAGTGAGAAATTTGAAGATGTGACCTGGCCAGCTTTGAAGATGGAAGTGGGCCATGAGCCAAGGAATGAGGTCAGACTCTAGAATATGGAAAATGCAAGAAATGAATTCTTTTGGGGTCTCCAGAAGGAACAGAGCCTTGATTTTTTAGGCACCTTGATTTTTAAACCATGAGACCCATTTTGGACTTCAAACTTCCAGGGCTGTAAGTGAATATATCTTGTTTTGTATAGTTTTAAGGCACCAATTTTAAGGTAATTTCTTCTAGCAGCAAATAGGACCCTAATACAATATTTTTCTTATAACACCTATTGTCAAATTTAACTTTGGAAATCCTGATCACTGTGGTTTGAAGCAACACATCTTAAAAGTTGGGAGAAGATGGAATTCTGATTTTGAATGTAACACTTTGCAAATTTTAATGTGCACAGGAACTATGTAGGTACGTTTTTAAAATGCAGACTCTAATTCAGTAGGTCTGTGGTGGGGCCCGTAATTCTGCATTGCTGACCACCTCCCTGATAATGCTGGTCGGACATTCATTTAGTGTAACAAAGTTTAAAGAATATTATACCCGAAAAAGAAATCTCCAGCCTTCTTAGGAAAACTTCAATGAAAAGAATCCCAAGAAGTTCCAAAAAGAAAATGTCTGGCTACAGATAAATGATCACGAAAATCGATTTGTAAGTATTGCCCTCTCTATCAGTGTTTATGACACAAACATTTTTCAAAGAAAGAAGACTAGAGGAGAGAAGTCACAGTTCATTGAGGTCTCCCATCTCTAACAATTTAGAAAAAAATCTCACTCACTAATACGACCAAAGAGGTACGGAGCACAAAAGGAAGTTCTATGGAATATTCTCGATTTGATCACAAAGTCGTATAAAATACCTGAGTGAGGGTTGCAAACAGAATTAGATTTACACAGCATAAAATGATAAATAAAAAAATAAAAGAATCTGGGGATTTCTACCTTGTTCTCTTTTAAAAACTCTATTTTAAACAAATTTTACTTCTCCTGTTTCATACTTGTTCTAGAAACACCAAAATGCCTGGAACCAAAGAGCCTCATCAATTATCTCACCACGTACCTGCCCGAGGGAGGCAGAAGGGCGTAAGTAAATTTGAGGGTACTGAAGAGGACTATTTTCTATGACCTCTGCCAGCACAAAAAGAACAGATGCTTTTTCTCTTTTCTTTTCAAAATAAAATTAGTGTCCGTGAAAGGTGCCAAGTTAAGTCCCGAGAAACAAACACATTCTCCTTTCCCGCCAAGTCTGGCAACGGTGCTAAAAGCTTTCCATGTACCTGCTCAGTCCCACAGGAGAGAGCTCATTTCCACACCATTTCTACTGCACTAGTCTTTTTCTAAGAAGGTGAAATTACAGACTAAACCATTAGCAAGTCTTCAATTGTAGATGCTTTAAAGATTACCTCAAAATATATCATTTTGTGCCACAAGCACCCTTTGTTTAAAGCCCACCATATGTACACACAGTGCTGTAGAATTTACAAAGCGTTTGATAATAGGAAACACTTACTAGAAATACTTTTTTCCTGAGCTCTTACTATGTGCCTGGCCCAACCAGGCTTTGTATCAGGGCTTTATGTGTTTTGTCACATTGACTTCTCAGGACAGCCTATAAATAGGCACCATTGTTATTTCAATTTTGCAGAGCTACACGCTGAAGCACAAAGTCATCACACACATCACACATGTTGCCAATGGTCACAGAGCTCATTAGTAGAGGAACCAGGACTTAAATCTAGGAGATTGGTCCCAGAGGTCACTCATTTAACAATTACACGACATAGTTGTCATCACAATTCCAAGAAATAGAAAACTGCACTTAGGAAATGATAAAACTGACACCCAGGAAGCATGATATGCCAAATGTCACACAGAAATGATGACAAGAAGTCATATTTAAATGCAAGATACTGCTTTCAAAGACCAAGGACTTTCGTTGGGCTGGTATACCTGCTCAACATGTGGCAATTTTTTTGTTTTGTTTTTGTTATGTGGGTAGCTCTCTGGCTGGGAATCGAACCCAGGCCGCAGTGTTGACAGCGCCAAAGCCTTAGCTGCTACACCACCAGGGAACTCCCTGAACATGTGGCATTTTACTGAGTTCTGCTAGTGTAGAGAAATTCAACCTCACCCATAAGAATCAAGGATGGGTAGGCCCTTCTGTGATTAATGAGGCACTAAAATGCTAAATATTTCTGGATTTCCAATTGAACAATAATTCAGCTTTTATTTTAACAAGGCAAGTACACCCATGACTGATAGGAAATACGTCCCAGGCCTAGGAAGAAATCCGTGCTGGTGAGGTTCCTCCGTGGTCACCAGCCTCCCCTTCCCGACGCCCAGACCTCGGTGGAGTTTTACAAGGAAGGGTACGGGCCACTGTTTTCAGAACCAGGAGAAACAGTCCAAATATGACCATGGGCTTTGTAAAGCTGGCTCCCAGCAGGCAAAAAGTTGTAAGCACAACTCAACTGGCATTTCAGACCAGTGCTTCTTCTGGTTTCAATGACTGTAAACCAACTCAAGCTTTCTTTCCCTCCTGCACACGCAGACACACACACGGGGCCACACACAGGCAGGAAGGGAGTCCCTGAGAAGCACGCACACCATGGAAACGGGGCTCAGCGCGGTCTTTCAGCAGTGGAGCTGACAGGCCTGAGGTCTCCTCACCTACTCTTTCTCTTCAGGGAAGCTTGATCTCTTGCCTTCCTAGCTCCACTCACGCACTGTACTCTACTCTCCACTGAGCACTTCCTCTGCCTCCTCCTGGTCCCCACCCATCTCATAACTGTAGCTTACCCACACCTCCTGGGGGCTGAGGTGCCAACTCTCAGAGCCAACACCTCGGCCACCTGGCTCCGGTCTCTCAGTACGGTTTGGTCAAATGTTCATGGTTCATGAAACCAATTGTGCAGAGAGAGGAAGGATTAATGTCCTTGGCAGCCAATGTTTTTACCCAGATTTCATCCAGTTGGGATGATGGTTGAAGTAAGAGGTGACGTGGGCAGTCATGCCAAAATGTGCCTATTCCTGTCATGTTCAAATGAAGTCAGGCATGCCCGTATCATTATTAGTCAAAGTAAGTAAAGATGTAATTAGGATTTAAGGCTTTCAGATAATCGGATTTTATACCTTTACTTGGTGAATCACTCCAATATTTGATGACCCTCAACGCACCGTAGTGGTACGGCAACTCACTTGTGAGTATACCTGCAATATTTTTTCTTATCTGTGTTGAAAAAATAAAGCATTACCATACAATATTTAATGTTCATACCAAGGTGGATATTAGAATCATAAATTTTCAGAGTTAAAAATAAGCTACAAAAATGAACTACATTGGAACTGACATTGTTTTCCCTCGAGACGAAAGCAATGAGGTTTTGATCGTATTGATATTTCTAAGCTTAGGCCTACCAAAAAGCGAAATTATGTTTACTGTTTTTTATTTGCTTTGAAATAACTCAATCTGTATCTAAGACAGTCAGTGAGGACCTTTGAATCCCCTGTATTCTAATTATACCTCAGGACTTTTCTCTTAATACTCTCACGGATTCGATCCTACACTTTATCAATGGCTCCTGTCATACTTTCTAAATTTGCTTACATATTGTCTTATGATGAATGATGAATGAATACCTGATAGCAGGTATATCATCTTATCCATCATTATGTTAATACCAAGTAAATCACCTAGTGTAAATATGTACTTAATAAATGTTTGTCACATGAATAGATAAATGAAGCACAGAATTACAATTAAATAATAAATATGTTTATTTTTTTAAAAAGAGTAAAGAAACAAGATGGCCTTTTTTCTTAAAAAACTTACCAAGATGCACTGAAACAATGACATAGCTTTTAAAAATATAAACATACAGTTATTAATTAAATGTATGTTTTCATTTATCTGAGTACTGATTTGCTCAGATTAAAAAAATCATAAAGTTTGGGCATTATCAAATTTTTTTTATCTTAGGTTTAATTTAAATTAAAATATAAACCAAAGACAAAATAAAATTGAGGACCCAATACTTATGCTTAATAAATTAAGATTTTTGTATTAAGAAATAGCATTAAGGCATTTTCTATTAAGCATGGCCTTATATTGTATCTTTAAAATAGTTTTCATGCATTTTATCACTGCTAAGAATATTTTTATTATGCTAAGTCAAACTTTCCATAATACAGAAATGCTACTGTAAACTTAATTTAAAGATAAAAATGCTATCAGTATTTGGAAAGCAAATATTGAAAAGACATCGAAGTAAGAAGTAGTTCCCCAGCAATAATTTATGACTTAGAATTCTTAGTATCTTGAGAAATCATCATTTTGTCTCAAGTGGCCAAAGGAAGAAATAGATTCAAAATATAACAAATAGGTGTCACAGCTATTTTTTTTAGCTAATACCTAACAAAAATGTAAAATATGCCAATAGTACACCTTTCTGTTCATTTGGTTTTGTTTTCATCTGATTCTCTCTCATCTACTTCCTTTTTAATATACCTTATTAAAAGAAAACTGTAAGAACACAGATAATGAATAAAAATATTAAACATGTACAGGAATAACCAGTTCTTCTTAATGTATAGACCTGAGTCCAAATAGCTAAATTTGTACCACATGAAACTCTACCTCAGGCCGGTACTGATTGGCTCAGAATGACCACCTTGATCAAATACGGACAGTAAGAGACATTCACCTTTTATAGAGTAATGCGGATAACAGAAGTAGATTTTTTTTTTTTAATGGTCTTACCTGGCAAAACAAAGCAATGGCAATCTTACGTTAGGCCACAAAATTTCCTTTTCTGAGAAAACTGGTCCACGAAATCCAAGATTCTAGAAATCACTTATCCAGCTTAGAATGCAGGGACAAATGCTTTATAAGGGAAAAAATAGGAGGTTAAAACTCCAGGGTTGTGAGAGTTACTTTTACGTGTTTACTGGACTGTGCCCTGGAGTGCGCAGAGGGAACGTCGTTTCTGAGTGTGTGTGTGCGTCTTTGGGTGCGATTGTCGTGAATTAGTGGGCTGAGCAAAGCAGGTGCCCCACCCAGTGTTCCCAGCGGAGGTGGGCCTCATCGAATCCGGTAAGGGCCTCAACGGAACAAGAAGGCCGAGGAAGGGAGAACTCAGACTGCAATTGAGATGGGACATTGTTCTGCCTTTGGACTCAGACTGGCACTCAGCAGCACCCCTGGTTCTTTGGACTTAGATGGAGCTACACCTGCAGCTTTGCTGAGCCTGCAGCTTGCAGATGGCGACTGTGGAGCTTCTCAGCCTCCACAACCTCATGAGCCAATTCCTTAAAATAATTCCATATATATTCTATATGTAATGTATGCATATAAAGATATACATAGATATGTGTATGTGTGTCTATGTATACAAATGTAAATATGTAAATAGAAATACAAATACAAGTGCATATATACACACAAATACACACACACACACACACACACACACATATATCAAAATCCAATGGGCTGCTTTTCTAGAGAAACCCGGTAGACACAAGGGTAAAGTAGGTAACAAAGCCTCCATGATGATCACAAGTGATGGATTAAGCATCTTTCTTTGACTGGATTAACTAATACCAATTTTAATATTGCTTTTAATTGTTTCAAGATCAAAATAAACAAAGGTTATAACGAAACCTAACTGTAAGGTGGGAATTCGTTGGACTTTCACAATAAGCCAACTGTCATTGAGCATAACGGTGACACTAATAGCTGATACGCTACAGTACTGTACCACCAAAGCATTTTCTGTACATGATACTGTGGGACGTGATTCTCACAGCACAACAAGCAAAAACCCAACAAAATGCAAGGAAACTTAGGTGTTGCTAACTCCAACGGCTAGAGCTGTATTTCACTGGGTCAGAAAGATGAGTTAGTGCTCATCTGGCATCACTCTTACTTGGAATAGTGTGAAAATGATCACGGGAAGCACCTCACAACTCAGAGCCTAAGAGTATACTCTAGTCCCCTTTAACAGCCCTATGTCCTTCGACAACTTTCATGTAAGATAATCATGGAGCATGCACGGACACTGAGTGCGAGACGGGGACAGCAAATACACGGGGGTAAGTTCACCTGTACATGACAGAGGCTGCCATCCAGAGGAGGCTGCTTGCACTCACTGCCTTCTTGAGCAGCCACCCTTACCATGGCAGGGTATCCGGTGAGAAATTAAATGAATTAACTTTTTGCAAAAAATGGGTCAGACAGACATGGAAGTCACGGTTTGGGAGGGGAGGTCCTCAAGTTTAGAGCTTATTCTTTTCCTCGTAGATCAAGGCAAGGCTTTCACCACAAAGGGACAGACAGGCTATACACGTATTTCACTGCAGAGCCGATCGAGTACCCACGGCTCGTGTACACCCCGCAGTCACCTAAAACGCGTGCTGCGACACAGCCCTCTGCCCAGCAGCCTCTCACAGGGGGTTGGTTCAAGCCCCTCACTTACGGAGGAACGATGACGGGGCTGGGCAGCAGAAGCTTGCCTCAGTTACTCACACGGGAAATGAGAACGCTGACCTGCACCACATGGGAAAGGAGACTCCAAATGAAATGGTTACCTTATAAAATGATGTCCCACACGTGTCTAAGAGTAGGAGAGGAAGGGGGCCAGGGTCGTGGAGGGGAGGGAGGAAAGAGAAGGGGAGGAAGGGACAGAGGTAACAACTGAGAAACGCGATAAAAGTGGAGTGGAAGAATAAGCAGTGGCATTCGAACTCCATAGACAAGAGAGTTAGTCAAGGAAATGTGTGTATGATTAAAGCTCCCGGTAGGTCCTTCTCCTCCAAGAATCTGTCACAATATTTAAGATTTCTGTTTCCTTGATTCTTTTAGATGGGGCTTGGAAAGACCCCGTTAAAGCAGGACCACCGACCTCTGAGAAGGGCACGGGAAGCAGCCACCAGCCGCCAAGAACGCCACACGAACGTGTGCACGAGACTCGATAGGCACTCAGCCGAGAAGTCCCGAGAGAGCAGGAAGCAGCTCTGTCAAAAGCTGTTTTGTTGTGTTTTGATACAAAGATGAGATAGCCTAAGGATGCACTGAGGCTGACAGATAGAAGGGTGTTTCCTAAACTTTAAAATGCGGAGGAATCAGCGAGGGACCTTGTTAAAAGGAGACTCTGAGTCAGTGAGTCCAGAGTAGGGTCTGAGATATTGTACTTCCAGCAGGCTCAAGGTGACACGGGGGCTGCTGGTCCTCAAACCAAACTCTGAGGATAAACAATACGGAACTTGGAGAGGATCCCATTCTTCAGCTAAGCTGTGGTATCACAGGGAAGATCCGCGGATGGCTAGGAGATATCATAACTGAGAACTGAGAAAAAAATAACCCAAAGAAAATGGAGAGGTGCTGAGAAAAATGTACATTTTATATTGAATGCTTAACAAGAAAAAGTTCATCCACCATCACTACTCACTTGCCCAACATTCCTTATAAATTCTATCGGTACTACGGTGCACAAAACACCAACTTCGCCCTCAATGAAGTGCATTCTAGCAAGACTCTCGTGGAGAGCTAATCAGTTATCAAAGCCATCAAGGCAGAAATGCCAACCAGCTACGATGTAGAGCAGTGGTCCTCAAACTGGGGTCCCAGAGGAATAATACGTGGAAGCGTGTTAGAAATGGAAATGATCTGGCCTCAACTCACATCTACAGGAGGGTGAGACTCAGCAGCAGGTACATTAATAAGCCCTTCATGTGATTCTGACACAGGCTAAAGTTTGAGAAATACTAATCTAAAGAAAGCGTAGGAGTTAATATGTAAAGGACTTGGGGAAGGAGGGTTAGAATGACAGAGGTGAGGCGGTGATGTTGTTGGACAGCAAGAGGTCTCGGGTCATGAGCTGGCAGCCCAGGGACTGAATGTGCCCATAGTGCCCTCTTCCTTAGGCGGCAGAAAAATCAGCTTTAATGTGAATGAGTGGGAGGAGCAGGATCCTCACGCCTTTGCCTCACCAGCCTGGCCCCCAGCGGCCTACGGTTTTGCGGCCTCGGCTGAATCACCAGAGGCGGCTGAGCAGTCGTGCCCAGCTCTTCAGTTCTGCAGTTCTCAGCGTGGCCACGCACCAGAATCGCCCAAGGAGCTCTGCGAATGTGGGATGCAGGAGGAGACGCCAGGACAAGTAAAGAGCATCTCCGGTGGGGGGCCCAGGCATCGGGTTATTTTAAAGTTCCCAGGCAGCGAGGGTTGTGTGAGGACTCACCGCTCAGTCTGAAACAGGAGAGTCGGCCAAGTCATGGATCTCGTAGAATTTCTCTGATGACGCTTCAGGCAGGAAAGAACATGGAGTGTCCATTTCAGCTTTTTTCTTCAAATCGCTTCTATTCATATTGGAAAAGCTTTCCCTTAAATTGTAGTTTCATTTCCATGAGCAGAATGGATTATGGATTCCAACGTACAACAGCAGGGCAAACGATGTGCTTGCAGAGAACACGATACCTTCCTCAGAGTACACCTTTCCTTCTGGGTTACCTGATTCTGCCTCCACCAGGCTCTGTCCTTTCATTGCCTGCGAGCTATTTCACAGCCTGTGGGCTGTAGGTCACTGAAGGCAAAGGGAAATAATTCTTGTCTAAAGACACGCAAATATATTCTGTCTGGTTCAATGGACTACTCTCCCCCCAAGGCAATTCTGCATCCATTTGCAGGTATATTGCTATAGTCCTGATCCATCGATGTGTCTTTTGTTTTGTTTTGTTTTGTTTATTCTCTGAACTGGTTATAATATCTCCCCTGTTCCTTCATTAATAATTAGTTAAATAAAAAATGTAATGGGTTCATGTTATACGTACATTAGAGTCATCCTTTTACTTTTATTGAAAAATTATATTTTAACACAACCTTGACTCTACAAGTAGTGCTGAGGACGTGTGGGAGATGTGGGGGCATGGCGGGCTCTCTCTTCTGGGGTTTCGCAAAGCAGAGGCGGGGTATGTGTAACAGTGAGTGGGTGTCTACTCCCTTCCTGCCCCAAGTCCCCAAAACTAAGCCATCATAAAAGTACAGTCCTAACCCCCGTCCTCCCACTTCTCACCTGAACGCCAATGGACACAACATTCTCATTAACCCACCCCAGTAAATCCGCAACAGCTCAAAAAGGTCTTGTATAACAGCAGGACTTCATTTCATTAAGGAGACAGAATACTCTTCCCACCTTTTTTTTTTCCCCCTAACAGAGAGGAAAAGAAAAGAAAGAAGGTCCAATTTTTTATTTTTTCCGCCTTGCCAATTAAAGACAGTGAGTTGGGACTGCTCAGTAGTGTCCAACAAATTTAACACCTTCGACTTGGAGCTTTTAGGTTCCTATAAATCGGTATCAATCAGAGCTTTCCAAGTGTCTACAAAGAAACAATTACTACCTTTTTTTTTTTAAATCAAAAATAAAACCACAATTAACCACAAACTCCAAATGCACAGTAGCAGTCACGGCGAGTTTCCCTGAAACAACAGACGAAAGGACCAGAAAACAGTATCAGCAAACACGCCACAGAGGCCACCAACCGCTCGTACAAACCAAACGAACGGCCTTAACACGCTGAGGGGGGCAAGGGGCCAGCTGAGCGAATGTGAAGTGAGTTAACGCTACATGGAAATGCAGGACAGAATTTCTTTTAGAATGCGTGGTTAACTACCCATGCTGAACACCGGCTCACCCCCGTTTCAGCTGCGAACGCGACTGCGCGATGGGAGACCCAAGTTCAGCCAGCAACTTGAGACGTGACACAACGCCCAGTCTCCGCTCAGAGTGTCGTAAAATCAGAACTTCTTTTTCTTGGTTATCTTGAATGTATACCAAAACTCTCGAGCTGAGTGTTTTTCATTGAGTTGGAAAATAAAATAAAATAGAAATCCTTTTGTTTGGTAAAAAAACAAAAATAATAATGAGTGAGTGGGCACATTGTTTTTTCTCACAGAAGGTTTGCAAGGGTGAGTCCGTACCCTGAGAAACGGCGTTCCATGACATGATTTGGTTGTTCAGGACCAGGTCTTTTAATTTCATGCAGTAATTTAGGTGATTGTCAAGCACGGTGTATTCAAACTGAATGCTTCCTGTTGAACAGTAACACTTGGCTATACTGATGCCTTCCATTTCTAGCCAGAAAAATAAAAAGAGTGCTAATAGCATTGGCTTTTTAACCTGTGGTGTTTTGTTTTTTTTTTTTTTTTGCCTTGAACAACAGACTGGCATTCCTTTTTCTTCTAGTGTATTATCATACCTATCACACACTCATTAGCCATTTCATCATGGTGAGGAACATCAACCCTTTTTTTCTCTTTTTCTTTTGTAAATCATTTTCTGCCTTCGTTGTTGGGGAGACAGAGATGTTCTGGGGCTCAGAGGGTCCCACCGGAGGAAGACACCTCCCCGTGCCCAGCACTGACCACTCTCCTCCTGAGTGGTCCCAACGAAGCATCAGAGGGCCCGATACGCTTCCTGGCAATCCCACCTGGCCTCCCAGAGCATTTAGGAAGATTAAGGAGGTGATGCCACATGGACAGACGCCCACCTTCTCAGCAGGGCCACCTCTGGACAATGAAAAGGAACAGAACTCAGGCAGCTTAGGAAGGGAGAGAGGTGGCCTGGCAAGCTTGGTCGTGAGGCAGAGAGAAAGCACAGAGCAGCTGCCACAAGACAGGACACACGAGGGCCATCGCCTGCACCCCCGTGGAGGTCAACGCACCCCCACCAGGTCCACAAGGCGGCCTGCACAGCACCAGACCTGACCGAGTCCGTGCTTGAGACGTCCTCCCTCTCCAGCGCCTTTCCTGGCATTCTTGTGGTGTAATTTAGGTTTCTAATTTGGCCAAATAACCTCCAGATTCGGGAACGGTGACCTCACCTCATAGCCTCTCTCAAAGTCGTGAAACTCTTTTCCTCCGTGACAGAAGAGCAAGGCTACTTCACCCCTCCTTGCCGCTGATGTCGACAGGCAAGGTGTGCATGCCGATAATACCCACCTCACAGTGCTGTGCGTTACGGTCCATAAAAGTCTCCGAGAGAGTCGAGCACGTGGTGAGCCTTGTTTAAATTTAAATTTAAAATAAGTAAATTACATAAGTAGATGTCGTCTTCAACGTGTTGCCTGTAATTTAACATCAGATCAGATCAGAAGTCTGGACTGAAAATGTTTCCCTTCGACATAGGTCCAGAGATAGACTGTTAGATGCTAGCAGAGGGGGAGCTGGGCTGCATCTTTCTGACATCCTGTCCAGCACAGAATAATCTTGAATTTGGCCCTCGTCCTTGAGAAGAAATTCATGAGCACCACCTGCCCATTCGTCCTGAAAAGGACAAAGTGCTTGCTGGGACGTGTGCCTGTGATTTGAAAGTCACCTTTGAGAATCTGCCTGTCCAGCAACCCCCGAACACAAATCTGCAAGGACACAGATGCACACAGGTCCAGAGAAAGCAACAGCTTATTAAAAGTTAACGAGTAATTAAGCGCTCATGGACTATGAACTCAGTGGCAGGTACGACACTAGCGGCTTTAAAAACTCGCACATTTGCTCATTTCTTCCATTTTCATTTCCCAGGAAATAAAAGCGAGTCCAAGGAGCGAAGCCGGCTTCACGGGACTGTGACACACACCTGACGTCAAGTGCTTTTCACTGATTCATACGCTAAGGCTTCGCAGCCAAGCTGAGCTTCTAGAACAGTGCACTCTTAGCCCTGGAAGTGGCTCAACTAGTGACTGGGAGGGGCCGATGTGCGTCTCCGAGCCCCCCGTGCCCGTGAGGTCCGTAACGGAGAGCACATGCCTGACCGCTGCCCTCGGAACGCAGAGGACCCGCCGGCCTCCGCTCGGGCAACTCCGTTAATCTCTCCGAGTCTCAGTGAAATGAGATGAACGCACCCGAGGGGCTCCAGGGGGCCTGGAGGGGCTGGACATCGGAGTCGCTCACCAGAAACTTCCCCACGTAAAATGGTGAAGGACCAAGCGCTGTGGAGAACCTTCTCCAACAACCTCCCTGCAGACTTCTGCCCTGGACCTCCCTCCATGATCTCCACTTCGTGTAGAATCATCTACGGTGCATACAGCTCCTCCCTGGGGGCTTGAATGTTTCTAGATCTCTATACAAATTAAGTAACACTCTTTAAAAACGGCAGACCTTACCGAGCAGCCAGTGTGGCCTTCAGAATTCCAATTAACCACTGTCTGTTTGCTGGCCACATGCAGGAGCAGAAGAGATAGAAAGGCGATCCCTAACAAGGGTGGGCACAGATGGACCCCTCATGAGGTCAGAGGCGACTGCCCCACCCGGCTCCAGCCCGGCATAGGGACCGCGCTGGGGCACTCCCGTGGGACACGCCGCAGGGCGCACGCAGCTCACACACGCCCCTGAAGTGAGTCTCGTAAATGAGTTTCACGGACCCTCAGGGTCCGCCACACTCACCGGGGTCACCCAGCACATTTAAATATCCTTTCTTTTGTGCCCCTCCAGCCCCCGTGTGCAAGCCCACAGCCCTACCACCTTCCACCGGCTCCCCTTCGGTCAGCCTGTCCTGCCTGATTCTGCACAAGCTTCCTAGAAATCAATCAGAAGGATGTGATGGGCAGTGACACACGTCCCCAGGCCTGTAGTTTTAACTAACGGGGCAAACTCATGGCCCCTGGTCTCAACTCAGCCTGCTGGAATCTTTCATTTATACTTTGACTTGAAAGATTTAAATTAGTGCCTACCATTTAAAAAACTGGAAGTTTCTCACAAGAATCTAGGTTTCTGGCTTTCCTTGGAGAATCAGATCTGGTCACAGTGGGCCTATATGTCCAGGCAGTCCCCTTCTTTTTTTTTTAAACAAGGACGCGTACTGCCTGGTGGTCCTGGTTCATACGACCCCCTCCTGCTTTGACACCCCAGCTGTGCCGGTCGTTGCTATTGCCTACTTAACTCCTGGAACTTTCGGTTTTTGAATTTTGGCACAAAGCCTACGTGCTCACCCTGAGCACTGATGCCACTCTAGGTTGAAGCTGCTTCTATCCAACCTCCAATGACCCTAGGAGACAGGATACAAGCAGAGTAAGAAGAGAGGAGGCGAGCTAACAAACAGGGCAGGGAAGAGACAGAGAGACAGTGCAGAAGGTTGGAACCCAGACAAGGAAGACCACAGTGTAGGGGTTAGACAATGGCATTTGGGATCGGGCCATGCTCTCACCCACCGGATGTGATTTGTGCACCATTTGTGTCTCTCTGGGCCTGAGTAGCCTCAACTGCAAAACGAAAAAAACAGAAAAGATGCAGATACCACACTCAGGGTTGGAGTGTAAGGATTAAATAAAAGGCTTAGCACAGCACCCAAAAGGTGGACACTGCGTCACTGGACACTCGTACGTATGAAGGAGAAGGGGGTGATGGAAAATATTCTCCTGCAAATCCTTCTGGGACCTGGGAAAACGAGGAGGAACAGAAAATGGACATTTTTACGGGCAGTAAGCATTCAGCATGGGGGTCTCTTAGGAGGCCCAGGAATGACACGTAAAAGCTCGCAGGACAGCGGCAGGATTTCTGGAAGAGTCTCCAGGTGGGCCTGCAAAGTGCTAAAGGCTGGCCCCACACTCGGGGGGCCGTGCTGCAAAAGCAATCATTACCTTAGTTAATTCTGAGTTAGGAAAGACGTCCTGGCTCTTGCTGAGTTTCTGCCAAGGTCAGTTAGAGAGACTAGAGGAATTCACGTAGTAGGCACGAGCAACTCACGGCTCAGTTCTTACGATACGGGTGTGGGACAAAGGAAGGAATGGAAGTTAAAGGAGAGCAAAGGCAGCTTTATCCTCTAGATACTTCCATCCTCGGGAGGTGTTGAGCGTCCTAAGTTTTGGGCATGGGGTAAGCAGAGAGATTCACTCTGCTACTTAAAACAATGGGTTGCTCTTTATCAAAAAGATTCTTTTGATCTGGAGAGATCAAGATATCCCCAGAGAATGCCTTTATCGGTGGGCTTGGGGGACATAACAGCCACACGCAGACAATGATGTTTAAAAAGGGGTGAGGGGGGGAGACAGCCTTCTGGTAGAGAGGCTCTCCACAGGAAACCCTATAAGGCCCCTTGCCTAACCTGACCCTAGCTAAAACACCTCCCCAAAAAGAGAGATTCGGGGGTTCATTGAAGGGCAACCTGTGCCACTCAGAACGGGAGAGAGAATTCCACAGATGGCTCACGGCCACGTGGCTGAGGCTCCGCTGAAGCAGAGCTCTCTTTGTGCCTGGAAAGTTCCACTCAGCTCTGCAGAACTGGTGGCCTAGTCCGCGCTCCTCAAATACCCCCATGAAACTCGGTCACGCTACTTTAGGGTCTCTCAGCAGTTTTTAAGAGTCTCCACCAGAAATTCTATCAAATTGCAACTTACGTATTGAACCATCTCTTACCCTCTACTACATGATAATTTCTCAGGGATAAGCATCATGCTTCTTCATCTCTGCATTGCCACGGTCTAGACTATTCCTCAGGGCATAATAGGTGCTCACTCAACCACCTTCTTTTAGGGACTTGATGCTACGTACATTGTGTGTGTGTGTGTGTGTGTGTGTGTGTGTGTGTGTGTGTGTATGCATATGATGCTGTGAAGCCTATAGTTTCACTGATAAAACAGCCATGAGACTACTTTGGAGGGGTCATGTCACTATAAAACCTGTTTAAAGACCATGAGTGAGTGCCAGAGCATAGCAGCAGAAAGTCCCAGAGGCTCCTGTCCATCCCGCACTTCCTCTGATGCTGAAATGACAAGAGGGTGAGCAGACAAGCTGTTTCACTTAGTTAAACATCCTCCTTCACACAAACTACAAACAGAAGTTGTTCTTCTTCATCCATTCATCACTTCACTCCGTAAATATGTATTTATTGAACACCTAACATGCACCAGGCTGGTGTTCTAGGGACTGAAGTGAACATGACAATTCCCTATTTCACAATGATTGCCTTCGAGCCGGGGAACCCAGAAACGAATGAATAAAATAATTTCCTAGAGTAGTAAGTGTCACCTGGTGTTTGAGCTGATCCCTGAAGAATGAGGAGAAGACAAGAATGCAAAGCTCAGAGGGGAACGTTCTAGATGGAGGAAGCAGCCAGGCAGAGGCTCTGAGTGGAGATGAGGTTAGTGCACTGGAGGAGCAGAGGAGAGCCCAGCATGGTGCTAGAGGGACCCTGGGGGTCAGCCCGCCGGCCTGGGGGTCAGCCTGCATTTTATCTGCGTGCGAATGGAGCGGTTTAAGCAGGGGCGTGCCAGTTTAATGTCGAGGTCTGTGAGATGACCCGTCAGCTCTGTGGGGGAGAAGGCTGCAGGGGAGCAAGAGTGGGAATGCAGACGCAGGGGGCATCCAGGTGCCGTGACCCAGCTACAGAGGGCATTCTCCTATTGCTCGGTGTGCTCTGTGGAACCTGTGTTAATTGTAAGGAAATTACACAGTTCTCATCAACACTGTCTTCAAAGCAGCAAGCAAGCTTCTTGTTTCACCCAACCAAAGTTTTCCCACCATCCTTTATAGAAAAAGGGGTAAAAGCTTTAAAGACCTTGAATGAGTTGAACAACTGTTTTCAGGTCACACTCGGTTCTGTTCTTGTCTGAAACTACGGAAGCCAATACACCACGTTGCCAAAGCACGTAACCAAAACGGGCACATCTCTGAGCAGACCTTCCTTAACGCATGCGCTTCAACCCCCAATCACGTCTGGACTGCCAACGTGCTGATTCCCTAAGTCACGTGTGAAGAATCAGTGAGTGAAGGAGAGTGAGCAGACCTCTGCCCGAGGAGCTGCAATGGCCCTGGCTCCTCGGAGACACCACTGGACAGTCCAAGCCGGAGACCAGTGGGGGCAGGATTTAAAGTCAAAGGTAGTGCCAGGGTCCGAGCGCTCAGTACCTACATTGTGAACCTCTCTAGTTCATAAAGGTTCCTGGGCATCATCCTAGTGCAGCCCCTTCATTTCACAGATGAGAAGCTGAGGTTTCGAGATAGTAGCAGGTCCCTTGGTGAGAATAAACTGTGCTTTTGCCTCCTGGCTGACTAGTGCCAATGCACAGGGATCCTCTATGAAGACCAAAATCATTACTTCCTTCCTTACCACGATCTGTAGAAGGTGGAGAAAGGATTGTTGGCTTGGGATAGGTAACAGAATACTTGCTCTCCCCTCAGACTGAGCCTGCAAAGGCTCTGACGAGGTTGTCCCTTACGGGTTTATTGTCTGCAGAAGGCACAGAGCTCTGAAAGTCATGCCATTGATTCTATATAAAAGTAATATCCACAGTAGGTCCAGGAGGGTCCATGTTGAGCTGTGCTACACGTCTCTTAGTCGGGATTTTATTTCACCCTCACCACCACCCGGTGAGGAGAGTGCGTCCACTGGTCCAGTATTTAAAAACCAACCAACCAACCAACCAACCAACCAATTGAAGCTCAGAGAAGCCAAGCAACTTGCCCAGAGCCCCAGTGTAAATGGTGTAGGCAGGGTTTGAATCCGAGCCCCTGACTCTACAGCGAGGGTCAGCAAACTACAGCCTGCGGGCCAAACCAGCCCACCACTTAGCTATGCAGACAAAACTAACTGGCGCCCAGCCGTGCACATTGCTTCCCCCTCACCCCCGTCACGGCTGCTTCCAAGCCGCAAGGGCACAGCTGAGTAACAAAGACCTCACAGCCCGTGAGGCCGCAAGTATTACTACACTTACTAAATATTGCTAACAATATTTCCTTTAGAGAGAAAAGTCTACAGCCCTAGAGCCTAAACTCTTAAGTCTTAAAGAAAGGTTTACTGAGTGCCTCCGAAGTTGGGGGGCCCTGGGTGCTCTGGAGGGTCAGTGAGCAGGGCAGATAAAGCTCCCTGCTCTCGGGGAGCCCTACCCTAAGACATGCTGCCCCTGCTCAGGGCTGCCTGCATCGTTTGTGGGCCCCAACTATACGTTAAAATGGGAGTCTTTTGTTAAAAAAAGAAAAGGGAAAAACAAAAAACCTTTCTGGTGGCAACAGCAGTGCATGCAACCGAGCGCAGGGCCTCTCCTAAGCACGGGCTGGGCCTCCGGGACAGCGTGGCTGCGCGCCCACAGAGCTGGCCCTGCTCCTGGCTGACACCGGCGGCGAGACAACTGCAGCCGAGGGGGCCTGACACAGTCACCTTGAGCCCTAAAGAAGAGGCACTCTAGTCCTCGCTCTTCTGGACCTTGGGGACCGCCAGGGACGGGGGGAAGGCCGTGGAGCCACGTGTGCATCGTGCCGTGTGAGCCACGCTGACGCCGCCGTCACTGGTCGGATCACGTAAATGCGGGTCCGTTTTCACACCGATTTAGTCAGTCACCACTCAACAGGCTAATGAAACGACTCGTTTTTCAGTTCCCACGACCATCTAGTTCATGATGAACTTGACGAGGGCATTTCTAAGACACCCTGGGAGGGCTTTTACCCAGTGTCCAAGCAATCCTTTCGGGGTCTCTTGATAAAGGGGAGGTTCACCAACACATCTACGATGGTGGGCAAGATCAATGCTATTTGCTTGGGATGGCGTTCAGGGTGGTTGACAATCTCCACTTCAGGAATCCAAACGCCTGTACCTGAATCCGTACTCTACGCCCCAACACAAAACCTCGGGCGAGTTCCTTAACTTCTGTGTGCCTCAGTTTCCTCAACTGTGAAGTGGGAATCGAAGCAGCACTTACACATAGGGATGCCATAAGGATTCAAAGTCCTTCAGTGTGTAAAATGCTTCGAACAACAGCTAGCAAATGCTTAAGACTATACAAGCTTGAATATCATTTTTGTCATTTTTACTTGCTGTGGATGGAGCTACAATAAGCAAGAGATCACAGACTAAAATATGTATCTACCTAGGCCAGAATAAGTTCAAGGAATTAATGTAAATAAAGGAAACTGCTTTTTTCAAGTTCTTAGTGATGAGCCACCTCTGACACGAGAAACTTGTGCTTGTGGGAAGGGCCATCTGTCACTCAGTCCCTTGGCCAAGGTGGCCATGTCCAGCGCTATTCCCATGGGAGCAACTCTCTTTTCAAGGAAACCAGAAATCTGGACGTGTGTTTGCAGAAAATCTCCCAAGTTTGCAATGTTGACAATACATCTAATTTCATTTAAATATCCTGGGTAGATCAAACAACATCTAACCTCATCCTCAAGCTGAACATTGCGCAAGATTTACTCTGCAGCATCTACTGGACTCTCAAAGGAGTGCGACCCCTAAAATGGTAACAACTCTCCCTCTCGTGATGCAGTGGATCAGCAACACATCTCAGCCCAGGGCAGACCATTCCACTTCGGAAGGTCTTCTGAGAAAATGCAGAGCACAGTGCCCTAAAGGACGCAAGGACAGGGGGGCAGGGAAATAAGACACAGTCGTTCCTATCGCCAGAGTTCATGTACTTTCTCTCTGTAACTAAATTTGTTCTATCTAGTTTCCTGTCTGGAATCTTCTCTTCCCTCTTTCATTATCAGAAGCCAACCCAGGAAAGAGTTATAAATTAAATGTGAATATAAGTCAGATACCTTCCATTTCTCACGATTATTTTTTCTTGGTGGGAAGGGCGGACAGGCAGGGAGTGGATCCTTGTGTCCTCACTCCTGGTTTAGATACATTACTTCCGATAATTGACAAAAAAAGCTTTGTCCTCTGGCTAATGGAGTTTATTCATCCATTTTGGACTTCTCACTTCCGGCAACAAAAAGGCAATAGTAAAACTAATATAATACATGTCATATGCTCTTGATGGCAGCTTTTCCATTGGACATTTAATGCATACAACAGACTTCAATCCTAGTTGCTAGGGGTATTTTGAGAAAGTGACGATACTTGTGGGATCTTTTACAGGTCTGAGTGCGCAGATTGAGTTCACTGAAAAGACTGAATGTCTTGAAACTGAACTTCATGGTGGTCAGTGTGCTCTGAATATTTTTGCGCTTTTGCCATCTGAGCCAAACAGTGGTCGACAATGACTCTGCCCAAAGGTATCACAACTAAAATACAGGGATCATAACAGCCCTACACAGAACTTTAACAAAATTATCAGCTATTTGCTCTATTATAGTGCTATCAGGGCATTGACTCAATTGTTCAATTATGAGATATTTGAATGCCATTTAGTATTTCTTTTATGTCTTTTCATACATATTTTTATTATATCCCCATGCTGTCCTTGTGGAAAAGATAACAATACCCTCACAGTGATACTAAAAACTAAAAACATAAATGATGTAAGATCAGGCATTGGGAAGAGTAACTTAATTCTCTTGAATCCTAGCCCAGCACATTTTCTCAGTAAATAAATCATTACTGCCCTTTTCCCTGCTTTGAAAGCATTAAAATTCTTTCTGGTTCTTCACACTTTCAACAGCCCTTTCAGTATATCATCAGTGAAGACCTAATAACACAGCATTCCCCCTATGACTCCCTACAGCCTCCAGAATAATACCCAAATTCCTTACCGTGCACTGGAAGGCACTTCGCAATCTAACCCCCGTCATCCTCGCCACCACCATAATCTTCCACCTTTAACTCTGTCCTTCTCTTCTAGCCATTTTGATCTTCTCTATGGCCTTATTTTTCTTAGGCTTCCCCAATGAGTTGCTCTCACTTGTAATCAAGTATATTATCTAATGTACTCATAAATAAACTTGATCAACTCCCAATTTCCCAGGTGCCTACTATGAGGTCTGACAGTTAAGTTCACACACTTGCCATCATGTGCTTCCACTGGCAGTCCTGTACAAACAACTCGGTAAGGTGTCATAACCTTGGTGTATCTGTGTCCCACAGCTGTGGTGGTGTCTTGCTGAGAGGCATTCATTATTGTTGTTGTGCAGGTTTTTTTTTGTGTGTGTGCCATCACTAGAATGTTGGAGCTCGAATTAGAACAACAAACAAACATTACATATTTTGTTAAACTTGGCAAGAGTGGAAATGAAATCAGGGACATGTTAGTCCAAGTTTATGGGGATAATGCAATAAAGAAAATGGCCATGTATAAATGGAGTAAACATTTTTCTGGAGGGAGAGGAAGTGTCACTGATGAAGAGAGGTCAGCGTGGCCATTAATGAGCAGAACTCACAAAAACATTGCAAAAATTTGTCGAATTGTGTGTCAAAATCATCAGCTGACTGTGAGGAGCATAGCAGACCAAGTAAATAAACATCGATATAGAAACAGGACAGTCTTAACTGAAAACCTTGGCATGAGAAAGGTGTGTGCAAAAATGGTCCCAAAGGAGCTCACCGATGAACAAAAGCAAAGGAGAGCTGACGTTTGCCAAGACCTTGTGGAGAGCCAAGATGATGTTTTGAGCTGTGTTATTACTGGTGATGTAATAGGTGCAACATTACGACCCTGAAAAAAAAACGCCAAAGTACACAATGGAAGCCAACCAATTCTCCACAACCAAAAATGTTCTATCAGTCCAAATCAAGAGTAAAAATTATGTTGCTTACACGTTTTGTATATCAGAGGAATTGTTCATTATAAATCTGTACCAATTGGACAATAGTCAACCAAGTTTACCATTTGAAGGTGCTAAAAAGCCTGCGTGAAAACGTTAAATGAAAACGACCTGAACTTTTCATCAACAACTCATGGCTCTTGCATCACGACAATGCACCACCAGCTCACACAGCACTGTCTGTGAGGGAGATTTTAGCCCGTAAACAAATAACTGTATTGAAACACCCTCCCTACTCACCTGATTTGGCCCCCAGTGACTTTTTCTTTACGTGAAGATAAAGGAAATTTTGAAAGACAGACATTTGTATGACACTCAGGACATCAACAGTAATATAATGACAGCTCTGATGGCCATTCCAGAAAAAGAGTTCCAAAACTGCTGTGAAGGGTGGACTAGGTGCTGGTGTCAGTGCATAACTTCCCAAGGGAAGTACTGCGAAGGTGATTGTAGTGATAGTCAGCAATGAAGTGTGTAGCACTGTTACTAGGATGAGTTCAAGAACTTTATTGTCAGACCACACACGCACAATTTCTTCTTAGTTTATGGCTTATCTTTTGGATAAGCATCACTTTTATTTTTGACTAAGTCCCATTTACTAACTTTTTTCTTTCTAATTAATGCTTTCTATATGCTGTGAAATCTTTGTTTACCCTAAGATCATGCATATATATTCTTATGTGTTGTTTTTGTCTAAATGTTTGATGATTTTAACTTTTACAATTATATTTATGATTCTGGTTTTTTGTTGTTTGTTGAGTGGTAAGGGTTAACATTCATTTATATACACATGCACATGCATGCATATTTGTTTAAGCAACATAGATTGAAGATATTTCTAACTCTATTGAATTATCTTGGTGCCTTTGTAGAAGATCAATTGGCATGTGAGGATCTATTTCTGGACTTTCTATTACATTGTATTGATCCATTTTTCTATCCTGATGCCAATGTGATCTATTTCTTTGTATTATCCTGACTGAGATTCACTATGCTTCTCTGATATGGAAGTTACTGTTTTTCATCATTTTAAGACATTTTTGCCATTATTTATTCTAATATATTTTCAACCTCCCTTTATCTCTCCTCCCCTTTTGGGACTCCAAGCTGACTTGTATGTGAGTTGATGATATCCCATAGGTTTCTGAGGCTTTGTTCAGTTTTTTCAATCAATCTGGGCTTCAGGTAGATAATTCCTATTTACCTTTCCTCAAGCTCATTGATCAAAAAAGTCTATGGTGTTCAACATGCTGTTAATCCAATCTAATAACGTGTGACTTTAAATACTCTATTTTCCAGTTCTAGCTTTCCATTTAGTCATTTTTTTTTTACAGCTCTCCTGAATATAATGTAATACAAAAAATCACATGATATAAACAACAGAAAACCTAGCTTTTAGCATAGGACATCTGTTCTTTTCACCAGCCACCCATTATCCCTTCTTTTGGTAATTGTTTGTGGTTTTACTTTGGGGAGTTGTCTTTTTCCCATTTAAAGTAGGCTCACACTGACTTAAAGACAAACTGTAAGATCTTAGCTTAAGGCAATCAGTGAATTACATTCTCCTTAGCACACTGACTGGTTTAGCAACAGGTTTATGTTCCATTCAGAATCAATGAGAAGCCACAAGGATTTCTAGAGAAACACTGGGAAGGGTTTCCCATTCTTACAGAATTTTAACCCATGAGTCTGCAAAGTCTGCAAGTGCTGAAAGCATTTTGCTATCATGAGATTATCAACCTCCTGACAATAAAGAAGCCAATGGACAATGAAGTAGGAGCCCATTGGAGCTAAGGAATGAAGATATTTGACATGATATTTGATCCACGGTATCCAGCCTCAACTTTTCCTGTATTTCACGAGGCAACAAGTATCATTCTACCTTAAGCCAATGCAGAGCAGGCTCTGACACCAGTTGAGGTCAGCCCAGAGCTTTGCAAATGGTGAATTATGGAATGTGTAATGAAGAAAGAAATACACTGAGAGCCTAATTTTTCAGCCTCCAAGAAGGCCAGACAGGGTCCACAACCACTGGAGTCCCTGGAATGGTCAGCTACAGCCTCAGAACATTGGTCCTAAGCATATCATTACCTTCCATTGGTGCATTGCTATGAAAATGTCTGGAAAGCATTGCCTTAAGCAAATCGTTTCCTATTCTGAATTTCATTTTTTATCATTTGAAAAATTAGAAAGCTGTTCAAGAGTATCTTTCAGGGATTTTTTAAATTCTATATCAGTTTATGACTTCACATTGTCAGTATCTGCTGCAAAATTCCAATATGGAAGTCCAAAACCATGTTGTACAACCATGATTGTAAACGGGTTATGTCAACACTGAAAGAAAAACATAGAAAAGTAATTTAACAACTGGAGAGGCACTTAACACACGCCCCTGAAACACACGGGGGCCCTAGACATGAGTCTCCATAAAAACAATTCTAAAATGGATCAGTTCCCTTCATCTGAAACCCAGATGGTTTGTGGTAGCACCTGGTTTTCAGAAAATATTATATCCCAAACTCCAAACATGACAAAACAGACACGGATATCGAGTCTAAAGGTCCTACCAATACTGCAGAGTTTCTGTCACCAATTTCAATATGGCATGCACATGTGCAACAACTGTCCTAAGTAACAAGCACAACAAAAAGGAAGGCAGCGACACTCGGCCTACTGCGTGAGGCAAGGCACGGTCTGAATGGGTGCGTCCCAGCGCGTGACCCCGGAAGCGATCTTACATGTTCTCCAGTCCAACTCCGTCACTTAACGGTAAGAGAGGCCATTCTAAATCTGATCTGTTTTCTGATGAACCAAACAGTCCTTTTGTCACATTATACTCAGGCTTGGTTCTCTAATTTGAGGTATGCACCCGTAAGAGATCTCATATTGTGCACCTATGGGCTCCCTGGGAAGTAAACAGCTTGGGCTATTCCTCTGGACCAATGTAGCTCTAGCCTATAAGAGAATCATGACTGAAGTTGCCATCTTTGTGTAATCTTTTCCTGATGCTAAAATATATCCTGCAGGGAACCATATAAAAAAGATTTAGCACAAAAAGAGGTTCTAAGTTAACAGCTCAGCTGGTGGTACCCATGCCTGTTCAGTTCCCTCAGAGATAAAGACCTTGTTTGCATCCCATTTCATGGAAGCTATGAAAGAACCAAGGACTTCAGTAGGGCACACAGGAAAAGCAGGTGTAGCTGCTGTCACTTTGTGCCAGCATGGCTTAGAAACTTGCTCCCAGGGTACAGTGACCGAGCTGCGCCCCTTGGAAGCTGGGAGATCCCTGGCATGTTGTAACGACCAGCAAGCACATCTGTGCACGAACCCATCTGGAGAAGTGCCTGCAAAGCTGGTTAGAGGGGCCACGTGACCCAGCCGGCTGCAAACTTCAAGGACCACCAGCCCCCTACAGCCCCCATTTTTCACACGGATGGAGGATTGGGATCGTTTTGGAAATGCAGGGTCCGCTCTCTCACCCAAGTGTGTAAGCTGAGCATTTTCCTCACAGTGAGAAACCGATACATCTTCGCTGAGTATATTTAACACAAAATAGTCTTTCCTTTAAGTCTTCCTTTTCCCTCTTCCAATATATATATATATTTTTTTTTCTTTTTTAATAAAATTTTTAGAGGCCTCCCACCACCACATTGAATACGTTTCAGTCCCGTACCACCCAGATGAGCCTCTGCCGTCTCTGATTGCTAAACCAAGAGGAAATCCAGCCACAAGGAGAAAATGAAACATAAAGCATGTATGCTAGAGGACTGCTGCCCATCTAATGCATGCGCGTCCGATGGAATTCCACTGGGGAGAAATGACAAATGCTATAGTTAGACATACTCCAGCACAGTGTGGAAAATTAATTGATAAAAGTGAGAGAGAGCCTGGACTCTTAGGATGCCAGTTAAAATCGGGGAGATTGCTTACCGCCAAAAGGAATTGAAAATGTGATAGAAAGTTACAGCCAGACCACGTGGTACCACATGTGATGTTCTGATTGCAGAAAGGCAGAACTCATCTGTGGATTAAAGCCTGAGAGAACACCATGATGCTGAGAGAGGCAGGGCAAAGCTTTAATCCCTGTGTGCCTTGGTCCCAGACCTCTGCTTTCAGAAGACCAGTTAAAGAAGCAGTATCTCTTAAGAGTCACCAGGAAAATTTCCCAGGCCAAAGATGTCTCCCTCTGCCCACCACACCCAGTCCCTGAAAGAATGCTGCTAAGAGAGGGCGGTGGTGAGTTAGGGACAGTTGGAGGTGGCTCTGTAAGAACTGGAACTGGAAGGAAGGGGGTGCCTGACCTGAGCTGAAACAGAAGGTGAACTAATAATATCATCTCTAGGAGTCTCCCACATAGTGGGTATTTAGTCAATGTCATTACTCTATTGCTCAATAGTTAGTATAATTACAAAAAGACTCTACAGCATTGCAAAATAGCTATTAAAGATGTTTTATTCTCGGTCCCCAGATTATATAAGCCACAGGCTTTAAGAAACCCCAGTTACAATGGCTGGTACAATCTGATATCATAATCATAACCTTATATTATTCTCCGCACCCTTAATCTCACATTCTCCAACAAACATAGCAGTGGTTAATTCCTATGGTATTAGAGGATTAGTCACTGATGTTTAATCAGGGAAAGGATCATAATTAATCAAAGTGCCCATTTAAGAAGAACTCGCCAGTGGTCAGGAAGACTTCAGCATTCTGAAAAATCTTATCTTGGAAAGCTGCAATAAGCAGATTAAATAAATAGGGCTCTCTTGATTCAAAATGTAATTTCATAACTTCAATCACAAGTTTTCCAGAATTCTAAAGTAGGGCACATATATTTTATGCTCTATTTCAAGATCACATCATGTTTTTGAAGCCAAAAAAAAAAAATCTTTTAAAGGAAAAATAAAATCCAAACCAAAACCCGACAACAGTTTTCAATTCATTTAACATGAAGAACTATTTTAACACTGCTTGCCCCGGAGTCGTGCAAATAAAAAATAATCTGTATTCAGAAAGGCTCTTGATATACTAAGCATTCCCACCCTAGTACTCACACGTCTCTATAAATATCCATAGTCACTATTATCTGAAGATCCGCTGAAGGAGTCACCTAGAAGGCATCACGGTAATGCTGTGAGGAGGCCTGAAAATTCATCCTCAGCAACCTGAGAGTGAGGCCCCTGGGTCTGACCTAGGACCTGGGCGCTACTTCTCAGCAGCTGTGGAATCTCGATCTGTGAAGTGCTGCTAATAAAAGTACTGCAATGTGGCTCTTGGAGGGTGGGGATAAATTAGAGCTCCAGGAGCCCTCGCACAGTGGTTGGCACACGGCAAATGCCCGCAAACATAAATGAGTTTTCATCACACACTGCAAGAGCCCTTCTTTGATTTCTCAAGAACTACTAGAAGTCAAAAGGTTGTTACCGACTCTCATTCCTGCCCTAAAACAGGGACCCCGAGCAAACTTCTCACCTTTTGGCATTTTCTCCCTATCACCTGATACTTGAGTCCATCTTCTCCTTTCCATACAGATTTTTCTCACCTGGCAAAGTCCAAAAGGGAGTCTATGGTGGGCACTGGGGAAAATCAGTGCTCAGAGTCTCTCTTCCTGCTGTTTATCATATCTCTGTCCCAACTCAGTCTGTAACGGTGCACGCCTGCCTTTATACGTGTGCTCAATCCCGCGGAGGGTACGTCAAGAGCGAACCCTAAGGTGGACAACGGACTCAGAATGGTAATTATTATTGAATGTACCATGCCGGTGGGGGATGCTGCTCACGGGGGAGGCTGTGCATATGTGGGGACAGGAGGTGCATGGGAAATATCAGAACCTTCCTCTCAATCTCTGTACCTTCCTTAAACTGCTCTAAAAAAATAAAGCATTAATAAAACAGGATTATCATGGTAACTGAAATAAGTGAGACAGAAAAAGCCAAGAACTACATAATTTCACTCACATGTGATGAGATATAAAACTGGAAGTAACAAACAAGACAAAGAAACAAACAAGAGCTCACAGACACAGACAACAGTTTAGTGGTTACCAGACGTAAGGGGGGTGGGGGTGGGGTGGAAAATGGGGGGTCAAGTACACAACGATGGAAGGAGTTTGACTTTGGGTGCTAAACATAATGCAGTATTTGGATGGTGTATTACAGAACTGTACACTGGAGACCTATATAATTTTATTAACCAATGTCACTCCAATTAATTTAAGAAAAATATATTTTAAAAAAGAAAAGAAGATAGGAAAAGAGAAAAACTTCAGTGTGACTTTGAAAAGTTGACCTTTGTTTTTTGGGGGGGAAATTCATCTATATTTTGAGTTAGTCCAGAGCCAACACTGGATTGGAATATTTTTTTTAAGAGCTGAGTGGGGAAGGATGTGGGCAGATGGTCGTCCACATGCAGGAGCGACCTGTGCATTGCTCTGCCGTGCACACGCCCTGCTCCTCACCCCGCAAGATCCCTACCCCACCGCTTTGGTCAAACTGCTGCCCGTGCACCTAAAAAGCATCTCATATGCGACTGCATCCATAGAACATTTCCTTTTCCGCTCGTTCACAAGGGGTTAGTTGCTTATGTCTCCGTCCTACCTGGTTATCTCTGATACGCAGCTGTTCAGTGCACTATGTGTAATTTGCTCACATCCCTCTGCCCCGGCAGCGCCACGGGCTGCGATTCCATTGTATCGACACCTAGCACAGTGCCCTAGCACAGTGCCCAGCATACAATGGATCTTGATAAAACACTGAACTGAAGCATGGCCCCATTGGAGGGTGGGAGTTCAGGGGCAGATTTATAGCGGGGATGTCTTGTTAAATCTGCCTCTTTTTAATTAGGAGGTCCCTGGACAATTACTCAAACATGAAATGCCTTAGTTTCCTCATATGTAAGTTGATAACCTTATCTATCTCATGGAGATGGTGTGAGGATTAAATAAATCAGTGTGTGGGAAGTCTTCAGGTCAGTGCCTCCCAATAGAAGTGTTCAGTAAATGTCAGGTGTTATGATAATTGCTGCTGTGATCACTGTTATAGAGACGTTGTCACTATAGATTTGTTCTGTCACCACCCAGCAACACCCCAGAAAAAAATTCTTATTGGTGAGGCTTGGAACTTAACCAATATAGAAAGTGTTCTGGAGGAAAACTACACACACACACACAC
>PVJL010000981.1:153907-265724 GCA_004026885.1 Lyroderma lyra | reverse complement strand
AGGCAATTAAAAAAATATGATAGGAGTCTAGTAATCACCAACTCAGCCACCAAACGCCTAATTCAGTACTCAGGGCTCACTCCCAGAGCTCTCCAAGGGATGGGTGCCATGCAGACCCGACAGATCTGCGGACAGAGCCCTCTCTCCTTCTCGCTATCTTCCCATCACACAGACGCACACGCGTGCACACACACACACACACACACACACACACACACAATTTGTAAGAGCTTCAAGTTCAGGAACCGAAACCTATTGGGTGGGCAGTTTTGCAGTGTTCCTATGAATAAGTGAATGGTGGCCACATGTGAGTGCTGTTTCTTGCGGTTCAGTTGCGGTGGTAATGGCCTATATCACTATTCCCCCGCTGCAAGATTCATAAGTATACCAAAAGGGTTTTATGCAATAGCTGTTTCCCAGAATTACTCCTACATTTACAACCCTGGTTCGCTCCATTATTTCTTCCCTGCGGCATGCTTAATGCTGTTTGCAAAAATTCCTTAACATGTCCAATTTTAAGGCTTTCCAGATTGTTGCCAATTCACAAATGCTGTTTAGAAAAAAAAAATCTGTTCTTATACAAACAAAATCTCTTTATAAGCTTCCTCAAGTCATTGGCTCATACCCAACTCTAACCTATGTCCAAGTTTCACCTGACTTTGCACACTGCTCTCACTGAATTCAAAGGAATCTTGGACACTTAGAAGAAATCGAAGTTACAACAAATGCCCCACTTACTGAAAAACTGAACCTTCCCTGAGAGTAGAGCACTAAGGAAAAGTAACTTCTATGTAACGGCAACCTCTTGACCTTTGCCAGAGCGTGTGAAAACCCAGCACTGTATGATCTTGCTTACTGTTAAGATACATTATTTCTTCAAAATGATAAGCATATTCACAGTACCTTTTCTGTTTTCATTTTTAAGTCCTTCTAGTGTTTGGTATAAAATTGTTTCTATTCTAAAACATGTGTGAACACACAAGAGCTGTCTGAAAGTATCCAGCCATGTGATATGAAAAACAAAGGCATTTATGGATGGGTTTTATTCTGGACAGCCCTCACATATTTATTTCACGATTAATTGAATCCATTTGAGTAGGTAATTTCTGTCCTGCACAAGGGTTCAAGTACAAGATGAGAAATTGCTGAACCATAAAGTCTATAAACATAAGGACACATTAAACATCTGTCAACCAGGAAAACATTGCATCTAGGGTGAGCTGAGTGGAAGAGAAGAAGCTAATTTGTTTTCTGTCTCTCCCACTGTTGTTTTTCTCCAGAGAGTATTCCCCATTAAAGTCCATCTACTCCTCAATTTTTTTTTACACAACATTCAAACCGTCTAACATTTTTCTAACTCCTATTGAGTCTACTAAACAGGGAAATGGTAAATGACTAGATCTTCACGTGTGGATAGAAAGCAGCTTAACAAAATACTCACACAGTCCTTGGGTTTGAATCCTAGCTCTGCCACTTGGAGATGTAAGATGTGGGACACGTGTCTTAATGCTCTGTGCCTGGGTTTCCTCAGCTACAACAAGGAAATAAACAAAGAGCCCACCTCACAGGGTTGTTATGAGGATGAGACGCATTACTCCACGGAGGTGCTTAAATCAGGGCCTACCTATTTCACAGTAGGTGCTCAAAAAGTTACCTAATGATAAAAAATATATATTCCTGTAGGGTAACTGTTTTGTCTCTGTCTCATCTGTTTTATTGTTATGAATGTAAACCCTGGAAGATGGGCATAGAGGTGATCACAATGGGCATCAGGACAACCATTCAAATCTGTGTTCCCATTCCAAGATTCTTTCCACTGGATGATGCCATGAACTCTTAAAAGAAAAAAAATGCAAAAATGCTGGATTTTGTTTGTTTTGTATAAAAATACACATCCACTACTGTGTCAATATGCAACATATTATTAATAAAACTACTAATACCTCACCCAAATACATGGTGCTTGACCATATCTTCGCTGTGTCATTGTCAAAGCTACTGACCCTTCTCATTCTAGGCACCTAACATGTAGGAAGCAGTATTATCTACGCTAAGAAAGCCAAGGATTGGAAATACTAAGTTGCATGTCTATAATAATATCACATACTTGGTGGTAGAGCCCTGGTTAAAACCCCGAACACCTGACTCCAAATTCCATCAATCTCTTTTGAAAGGGACTTCCCATGAGAATGGAGAACACAAGCCTCAGGCCCTCTGTGACTTTTGTCTGTCAAATATCTATTTCCACTTCGTTGGTAACTGCGCCTCAGATTGTGATTTGGGAAGAGACCCATTCCCACTGAGCGTGTTAGTAGCAGGAGTGCTGTCTGAGGAACCCTCACAGCTCTCCTCTGAGCGAAGGACGGAGCCATGACCGCGGGCAGGCCAATCGTTCACTCTTTCCCTAGAACCTGATTCTTCTTTCAAACAAGGAAAGGTTCGTGGTAAATTCTCAGACGGTCCTTAAGCAATGGCCCAAGATTGGATTCCTGAAGGCGCCGTGTCCTGAAATTTCTGAATTCTGTAGTTCCACCTGTTTTCTCAGATTTTATTTCCAATCCTGTAGCCTTCTAATAAATTTGGGTATTTTTTTTTAGTGTTAGCCAGAATTAATATCCATTTCTTACCAAAAAACTATAGCTTACACATAAATGGGCATTTACCTTAAATATCGCTGTACTGAGCAGCTGCTGTTGCATGTACTGATGTGATATCTCTAGCACTTCCCCCAATAGCAGCACTTTCCCTCACCCATTCTCAGTCCAGGGCCTCTGTTTGGATTGGCCTCACCCACAGGTCCTGGGGACAGGCAGTCCTCGCCCTAAACTCCCCTCTTCATAGTTACAGGCTCAGTGGTGTGTGCACGACATTAAGTTGGTGTCATCAGCACTAACCATACGTATTTCACTGAAACAAAGTGGGAAGAAATATCTTTCTGTTCACTTTGAGACAGGACTAAATAAAGATTAGTCATATTAGACACAAGGTAGTGTAGACACCTAAATCTGACAAAGTGTTTAAACGCAGGAATCCAACGATTCCTAAAGCTAGGAACCAGCCTGGACTTTTGAATCATCTAGGCCATTATGTCACCTACCTCTCTTTTATGAGTTGTCATTTCTGTCACTTGCAACAAAAAGGTCTTATCCCATGTGATAGAGCGCCAGTGAGAATTTCTTTCACACTTTGGTTCTGATGCTAACGAACGCATACCAGTAATACTGCCCTTTTACACCTTTTAGGGATACAGTAGACCCCCTTGTTCAAGGGTTGTACGTTCCAAGATCCCCAGTGGACGTCTGAAACTGCGGATGGTACGGAATACCACATACACGAGTACGTATATACCTGTGGTAAAGTTTAATTTATAAATTAGAAACAGTAAGAGAATAGCAGTAACTAATAATAAAATAAAAAACTGTAACAATAAAATAAGGGTTACTTGCACACAAGCACTGCAGTACCACGACTGTCAGTCTTATAACCGTCTCAGCTACTAAGTGACTAAGCAGTGGAACAGAATGGGATGGCTCGAGATGTCATCACACTACTCAGAACAGCACACAATCTAAAACTTGTGAATTGTTATTTCTAGAGTTTTCCATTTAATATTTTCAGGCTGCAGTTTACCACGGGTAAGTGAAACCACAGATGACAAAACTGCAGATAAGGGGGGATTGCTGTAACTGTAATTTGAGAAATAACTCCCATTTGTTGAGTCCTTTCTCTGTGTTTTTCTATGGTGGTAAGCATTTGTTTGGCAATTAACTTCCAGAGTCATAACAGACACATGAGGAAGTAGTGTTATTATTCCCATTTTGCAGGTGAGAATTTCAAAGGAGAGAATGCTATACTGAAAGAGGTGGGCACAGGACTCAATCCTAGGTCTCTGTGAGCTCAATGCTTCTACCTTCTATGAAAAAACAAGGTGAATCAACCGGAAAAAAAAGTCAAACGCAGTAGGGGAGGCACTCTGAAGGCAAGAGTTCCTCCTTTATCTGCCAGAATTCTAATAACCATGTGATACAGAGCTACCCACAGGTTCTAGAACAAAGTATTGCCCTTTATATTCTAAATGCCTGAAGTATGAACACTCATTCAATATGAATTGAATCTTGCAATTTCCCAAGGAGTCACATAAATGTTAAAATTATAAATGGGAAAGGCAATCCAAAGAGAAATTATATCTAGCATAGAAAATTATTAATATATGACTAAGTAAGATGTCTATACTTAAACAGCCTGAATACTGCAAGAGACCTTACTTAATAATTTAAGTAAAAATTATTAACTATATATTCCAGTTAAAATCTATCTTTTCCAATTTCTAGGTAATTCCTTAACCTCCAGCAAGTCTAACCTAAGTCAGAATGCCCTCTGACTATGGTTAACAGCAAGTAAAATTTATTTAGGGGAGCGAATTCGAGCAATGCCATTCTTAGGCTTTGATCTTGTAACATATGTTTATGATGAAATTAAAAAAAAAACCAACCTTAAAACAAAGTCTTATTATCATGCAAATCCCCTAGCTACTGATGACAGAATGTAATACAACTCCAGGGCTTTCATGATGACAAACTAGATAAATGAAGGAATCAAACAATCAAGAACAGGGCAGGGAGCTGGATCCACACAACTTGAAATAAAAAATTCAGACCTTTCTGGTTCTCTTCTGTGGTAGATACACCCTAAGGTGACAGCATGACCCATACCCTTGAGTGCCAGTAAATCATGGGACTTGATTCCAACTGACAGAACATCACCCCAATGATTATGTTATATTATATACTTGTGGGACTCTCTACATCTTAGGTGACTGGAGTTAAAGAGATTCTTCCGCTGGCCTTGAAGAAGCCCACAGAGAGGGCGACCTGGCAGGGAACTGCAGGGGGCCTCCTGGAGCTACCACGGCCTCAGTAAGACGCCAGCACTCAATCATACTGCCACAAGGAAATGAATTCCACCGACAACTTGAATGAGCTTTGAAACGGACTCCTCCTCAGTCAAGACTCAGATGAGACTCCAGCCGGGGCTGACGACCTGCTTGTAGACTTGCAGTTTTGCCCTGACTTCTGACCTATACTGATCGTGAACTAATAAATGTGTGTTTCTTTGAAGTTGCTAAATTCATGATGATATGTGACACAGCAACAGAAAACTAATACACCTTCTGCTGTGAAATGTTCTTCTGCATGGTTGGTGAGTCTCAGGATCTGTCATATAATAAACACACAATACATATTTTTTGACTAAATAGGTAAAACTCATTTTGTTTGAAGCCAGAATTGAGAATATTCCCTTACCAGGCACTGATACTCTTTATTTCAAAAAAGGCCATGAAGATCTGTGGCCATGAACCTTCTAAACTCCTCACAACTGATTTCTGTTATCATAGAAACTCAGAGGAGGTTGATATCCCAGGTACCATTTGCAAATTAGCATTTGAGATTCTGAAATTCAGAATTTCCCTTTAAATAATTTATGGGACATCGCTATCTTATAAATGAGATAAGTAAATATATGTATTAATTCTTTAAAATGATTCTACATCTTCTTAATGTACAGGAAGACTTAGGATATGCTATTAAAAAAACAAAGAAGCTTGGCAACTTGCATGTATCTACTGCTAGTTAAATGATTTACTTAAAATGTAAAAGAAATTCTATCTAATGCTGCTGTTTGAGTAAAAAATGATAGTCACATATTGCTGAAAATGTTGTAAACTGGTATAAATATTTAGAAAAGCAATTTGAAAAGTATGAGGGGAGAATCTAAAGGTGAACTCCATGCCCTATAATATATTAATTCTACTCTTTCTAGAAATATGTAAGTAAAAAAGTCAAAGGAAACATTAAAATGAAATATTCATTCCAATATCTTCTATAACAAAAAAGAGAATAAACAACCAAAATGTAAGTCAGCAAAAAGTAGTTTAGTATATTATGGTACACAAATGAACTGAATAGTATATTAAATAGCTATAAAATTATAATTATCAAAACTAAAGAAAAACATTAACCATGTTTAGTACACAATTTCATATACACAGAGCACAATAGAAGGGCATGTATAGAATGAGCAAAACTACTGAATATGGGACTTATAAAACGTTTGATACGTGGGAACAGATGGTAACTTAGGGATAGACATCCAATCTTTTGTTTGACCTGTCCCACAACCACCACTACACGTATGCAGCAAATAAACTTCTACCATCTGTCAAAATTATATAAACATGATGATCAAGGAACTATAAAGTAATAAAAGGTGCTCCACAATTGTTGGCAATAAAAATATGTGTTATGGCTACCCCCAAACCTGGGGATGTTTTGCTAAGAGTAGTGGTTTGGAGAACTAATTTAAAAAAATATAGTTCACTCACTAAATATCCTCCACTATGCACTTCTTAAATAGGAAATAAAACATTGAACATCAGGGTTAGCAACGGGACCCACCAGGAGCACTCCCGTGGAAATTTGTTTGCTATTCTAGAACAACGGCTTTCAAATATAGTTTCTCTAGGTTGATCAAGAGCATGAAAGCCATCAAAGAGAAAGTCAATAAATATTTGGAATAATCCCTGAATCAAAAGTTAACAGCAACAGGGAAGAGAACGTAAATGGCCACATCGTACAGAACAAATGGAGACCTGGTAGGAGAGAACATCAGATGACAGAACAGCTTCACCGACAGGAAGTAGAAATGATGATATCAAGTTCCTTTGCACAGCAGTCTGTGGTATAACTCCTCTTCACAGTACTCCAACGGGACCATGTCTGGAATGGCCGTGCATATTTCTATTATCCAGCTCTCCAGGTGAAGGTCCAATAAGAAAATTCCAAGAGTATCCTTATGGACAATGACATGGACAAAGGGAATCTCCTTGCCATGTTTTCAGAAGAGCTCATGCCAGAGTACACTTCCCCATGTACAGATGACTAAATGAAAAACCTCCAAAGTAAACCATGAAAGGTTTCTACATAAAAGGAGGAGAACATAGAACTCAAGAGAGAGAAGAGAAGTTCATTTTGAAAAAGGGAAAGTCCTTAGGGGAAAATTATAGGAGAGAGAATATACCTCATGATTACAATTCAATTAGATATAAGACAGAACATGAAATTAGAGGTGAACTAGAAGACAAACGACTGATGTCATTGCAAGACTAAAAGCAGCCCCAGAAACAATGAGACAAAAACAAGAAAAATATTATAGTGGCACAGGACAGAAGCGTAAGAACCAGTGCTCAGAGGGAAAAAAGACAAAGACCAATAACAGAATTTTAAAAAGTAAGCCATAGGACGGTACATGAATAACTAAGAATGGAAATTTAAGAGCTGGAAAAAAAAGGAAGTTTCTCCTTAATCTCTATGTAAATTAGCTTTAGAATTAAAGACTAAATGGGAACATGAAACCCTGGGTGACCATATGTTTTTGTTTAATGATCAAAACACAACATAATTTATATCACTAATGGCAAAAATGCCATATAATCAATAGCATAAACATCAATAACTTATTTAAAGGGCAAAAGAAGCAAATACAATGTCAATAGATGGAGCACATACAATGTCAATGTCAATAGGCAGTTGTGAAAAATAGTATTGGTAATGCAAATGACAAATCAATACCTAAAATATTGGAAGAAAGCTTACAAACTGTTATGAAAAGACAAATGCCATACAAATGTAGACAGAGAGTATGACTAGGTAGTTAACAGAAGAACAGCCAGAAAAATACTGAACCTTCCCAAGTCATTGGGACAAGGCATTAAAAATTTTGCCACTTCATACCAATGAATGGAGAGAAACTGAAATACTGATACACTTACATTTTTTTTAGAAAACATTTCCAATTTTTATTCATAAAATTAATCAAAATAGTAAAAGCAGATTTACAGAGCTACCTAGCAATAACAAAACAGGAAGGAAACGAAATAGTCCAGAGATAGCTTGAGAAGTTTCAAAGGAATACACGCCAGGCTAAAAATCTGCAGTTCAACGGTGGTTCTAACACAGATCATATTCATACCTAGATTCTTCTCAGTAAGTTCTTCCTTATATCTGCCTTCCTCTTTTCCACCTTGTTGAGATTTGGCTTTGCGTTCAAGCATTTTGTCCAGTTTTAGCTTGGTGCTAACCACGTGCCTTCAGCCTTCTCACGCTGCACCCCCGTCGTGTAACTGACATACTTCTTCCCGTACACCCGAACTACCTGCCGATGTGCCGACCTTTCTAGTAGTCTCCAACCATGTGGGCCACCGTAAGGGATGTCATACTTCTGCTGTAGCTCCTTGGAGAGTAGGGACAACATGATCTTCCAGCACATCTGCTAGGGGGCACTGAAGTAGCCTTGGTGGTTTTTGCTGTGGTCCAAGGTCATGAGGGCACTGAGCTTCACGGTGACCATCTATTTGATGCCAGAAGTGCCCACTTACCTTTTTTATCTTAAATTTTTATATGTCATTTGATCCTCTCCCACAATGAATATGTATTATTTATATAATCAGACAAGCCATTGCTTTTTTTATTTCAATAAAGTGAAAATAATAATAAAATGAGGGCACAGGCAATTCACAAAAGAAAAAAAAGCACCTTGAAAATAAATGCTAAACATTTTGTATTTCATTAGAAATCAAAGTAATGTTAATTAAGGTAATACCTTGTATCACCTAAAAAATTTTCAGTGCTGAAAAATATTGATAAACTCGGTACACAGATGTGATCTCTTCTGTTTAGATTGCAGGGCGGTAAAAACTCTCTGTAGGAATTTAAAAATAGTTATTAAATATTTAAACAGATATGTGCTTTTAATCAACTGAATTTCCAGGAGTTTATGCTAAGGCAATAATTTGGGGAGTTTGGAGGTTTAGCTATAATATTGGTTGCTACAGTGTTAGTCACATCCAAGTACATGCACACAATAAGATATAACCTTGGCTAAATATATTTTGATAAAGTCATTTGATAAATAATACTCTGATGTACTAAAATTTTAAAGGAAATAAAAATCTAGAATAATAAAAATATGGTAGGATGACCACTATATTTTAAGTGATAAAAAGAAAATCACAAAATTACAAAAGGTAGGGTTTATTTTTTAAGAGAAATAAATATATATATTATACATATTTATCTCTCTATGTATATATGAACAATGGTTACCTCTGATTTAGGAATTTTAAAATATTTAAAATATTAAATACAAGTTTTCAAGTTCTAAAATACTATATCTTAGTTACTTTCTTAGAGAAGATGTACAGATTCCACGAAGTGCACATAATACGTTTGCGATTAGCATATATGTGTGTGTGTGTAGACAAGAAAAATCCAATAAAACATGAACAGAGGACTATGGGTAACTGTGTTTTCTCACAATTTTCTTTAGGGTCATTGAAATGTCTTTTAAATGAAATTAAAGTGTAACAGCCTGGGTGATCTATAATGTTTTCTCCAGGTTGTAGGTTTGGGTCATGGTTTGCATTTAAAAAGTCTGCAGCAAGAGTCTGCGCCAGGGTGGGAAAATCGGTAACAAAGCAGAAGAAGCCCACCAGGGAGCCACGGGGGGCGACCACTTCATCCTCTGCCGGCTGAATGGGATCGGGCCAGTCAGCGAACGCTTCTGTCAGCACGCGGTTTGAACAAAATCATCATTGTCCTGAATCCCATCAGCTGGCTCACGGGTGGCCCACTTCCTTTCTCAACCTGGACGCCACAATCCCTCATTCATCTTCCAAATTAGCTCCCTTCTGTTAAAATAGATGTTTTATATTTTTATCTTTATTCCCTTTCATTCAATCTCAGCAACAGTTGAGCAGACAAATCACCTGAGAGGTATACCAGTTGGCCTAAAGAAAGGAACCCATTTCCTCAGGAAGCAAACACTAGATGATGTGATTATATAAATTACTAGAAATCTTTCCATTTTGCTGATTACAGGGACACCTGAATTACTAACAAAGACAGATGCCTGCACTTACACCAACACCCTAAAACATGTTGATGTCGCAGAATTTAATGTCGGCATACCCAATACCATCTATAAAGCTATCAGTTGGGTCACTTGCGTTTCTAATGAAAGCAACATCAGCAGGGAGGGGACACGGACACACACACACACACACACACACACACACACACACACACTTACAAAACCCTCAACATTCCACACTTGTTCACTTTCAACTTGAATAACAAACATTTGCCAACAAATCTCTGGAATAATGAAGCACGGCTTATTTGGGGTATTTTCAGGAAGAGCGAGGGCCCTGGTATTAGTAATCTGCAAATGTCAAAACGTCGCCACAAAAGATGTGTTATTTTCCAATTGTGAATAAGCCTCTATCTCAAATCCTTATGCACTGTACAGAAGTGAGACAATCTCATCTCTTCATAGTGTTAGCAACGACAGCATTAAATATTCTGCCATCAATTTAGGTGTCACTTTTATTAAGAAAATAAAAATTACAAAGTATATTAACATTTTTCCACTCAAAGCCTGTCTCTCTTTGCACACACACACGCATGGAAACACACACACACACACACTATCAATTAACAGTGGACCGCTCTCATTGTTTACATAATGATGCTAACGTATGATAACAATGCAAAAACAGGTTTCCTACAGAAAATTCACATCCTTTGCTTTCCCCATCTTCTAAATTACAAAAATACAGGCATAACACCACGTGTTCAATCGGCGGTGATGTGTTCCTAAGAAGTGAAAGGATTAGGAGAAAGACCTAAGCTTCCAGCACATTTCTAAAGCCCTTTAGGGGAAAAAAACAAAACAGTAATGTTTCAAAATCATAAAACATTCACTTCATTATTTTTAAAAGATCAGAAAATTTAAGCACCTTTACACAGAGACAGGACTAGATTGTTCTTATAAATGGCGAGTCTTGGATAACTCTGAGCCCTGTCCCTTGACCCGGAACAGCTTTCTGAAGATGGACGGCGGGATGGCAGACACCCGGATGTTCAAGGCGGGCACGCTGAGCGCAGTGCCTAAGAGGGACACAATGCTCAGTTCTTCAAACGTTCATTCACCAGGCCATCTGCTTAGCCCCTAAGGCTTGTAAGATCCTTTGCACATACTTACTTTTGAGCACACGCTAACAACGCTCTGAGGGTAGAAGGAACTTTGAGTATCACTTCTAACGTGTGAGGAAACTGAGACACAGGTAAGCCAAGGGTTTGCCCAGAGTCAGGAATCAGGACAGAGACTTCACTTGGATTCCCAAGAATTCTCGCCCACAAACCTCCTCCCGCACACACCTCTCTGTGTCATAACCTATATCCCAGGGAACCCAACTTTAGATACCTTATATTAAAGCATATACGGTATTCACATAACTATGATCAAGTCACTCAACATACTGGGCTTCGTTTTTCTTCTGTTTGTAACATTAAGAGATTGAAGTGGGTGAGCTCCAAGGGCTGTCCTACCTCTAATGCTTAATGATTCCTCTACTCAACAATGTTACTATGAGATAAAGGTTGTAAATACCATGGACATTTGAAAGAAAGAGAAGCCCAATTATTATCAGTCTTGGAGAGGAGTACTTGGATAATGCTGTTCAAAACCAATTTTCATATCTAGATGACACAGCGACACCCTTTTCTTTGCCTCATAGAGGAGAATGCTCTAAGAATTTTGTTTCTGACTTACTGACCTGATATCTGAAAGCATCTCTGTTGTCTCCTCAGGGATGGACAGAACCAGCTAGCAAATATCTCCCTTGGGCTCAGTGACAGCATGGGGAAGTAAACATATAAAAATGGGGCGGCATAGGGGTGGTGAAACTATCAAAAGGTCTCCGAACAGTTAAGAGCTTCGAACCCAGTTTTGTCATGCGACAGTAGTCATTGCTGCTATAAAGCTACTAACACGCTTCTGACCCCTAACCATCATTCATGGGACCTGTGCTATGTGCCAGGCATTGTACTTGGTCCTACTAAACAGGAACAGTAACTTGGAGAGCTCAGTAGCTCCTCCATCTTTGGAGATGATAAAAATGGAGTCACAGAGCGTGGTGTTCCACGGCTCGCCACGGCCCTCGCTGAGATTTAGGCCGAATCTGCCTCCATAACTCATGCTCTTTCCACTCAGCGGCACTAACTCCTGGAGGGCAGAATTCCCAGGCCACGGAAATCCACCGAGAGCCAGGCACACACCACAAGCACAAGACTGAGTTCATGTGTGTCATGAAGCATCATAAACTGATTGACCTAACAGAAGAAAACTACATGGATTCCGAGAGTGCATACGGTGTGACTGGGCTAGTCCACAAAGGCTCTTTTAGAAAGCTTGGGTGGGATCTATAATGAAGGCTCCATAAGATACTCATCAGAGAAAAGGTCATGCGTCTGGGCAGGGGTACACGTGTGTGACCAAGGCACGAAGGCGTGACTCCCAGTGTCGTCTTACGTGCCCGGCACCTCCCTAATGAATACGTGTAAGGATTTGTCCAATTGTTGAAGGCGTTGCTTACTCGTGTGTCTCTTTTCTTAGTTTAGCACCAGGCACAAATTAGTCGCTCAAATAATCAGTTATTCGCTGGTAGATAAAGGAATAAATAAATAAAACAAAAAAATAAACTTCACAGCGTTCTTTTCTCATCGCCGCTCAGCTCAGCTAAGTCCCCCCGGTCTCTCAGCTGGAAAGTATCTTTCCCAGAAGTGCCCCCTTCACCCTTTCCTGCACCTTAATGACATCAGGTTCTCCGGTTACAGATTGGCAGTATTCTGGACATTTCTTTCTTGCTTGTCCCAGCTTGCAATTCTTTGAGTGCTGTCCAGAAAGTATCCGGCCATGTAAGAAGAAAAACAGAGGCACTTATGGCTGGGTTTTTTTCCAGACAGCCCTCGTATATTTGTGTGAATTTTTCATTAATCTTTAATCTTTAAAGTTCCATACAATCTAGACTTTCTTATTTTGTTCTGTTTTGCACTGTATTGCTGGAAATTACCGGAATGCCTGGCCCACAAATAACAAATATTTATTGGAGAGGTGGATGGAAGGATGACTGAATGGATGGATGGATGGATGAATACAGAGTGAATGAATGAAAAGACAGAGACAGAGCCAGAAGGGAGGGAGGGAGAGAGAGAATGAGTAGGAATGCCAGGGAAATCAGGGAGGTATTGCAGTTTTCCAACCACTCAGTGGAAATGAAAAAGTAGCAGAGGATGTACATCTCAGTGCCAAACAAAAACAAAAAGAAAACAGAACAAAACAAAAGCAAAGAAGTCCTGAGGGAATGGCAGAAGTGGAAGAGAGACTTCGGAAAACTACCCTTCATTTGGAAAGGGTGGATCAATCCTCTTGTTTGACGCATGAGCATAAACAGTTCGACGGAAACTGTAGAACTTTGGGCTTTGTGAAGTCAGGACTAGGGAGGTAGCTTAGGGAGGGATGTGCAGGCCTGTAATAGTTGATCCTATTTAAAGAAAGAATTGAGTCCCAGGGAATGACCATGTCAACTGGGAAAGAAGAGGTACCAGCCAAAAAAAGGAAGCAGAAGGCAGCCCACCGATGGTCACAGAACCAGGGAGACTGAAGACCACCGAGTCAGAGAAGTCGAGAGCGGGAAGTTTGCAGCCAAGCGGCGTGGTTCGCGGCGTCAAACCAGGTCAGGAAAAAGACCGGCTCCCTCGCATTCTTCGGGAATCATCTGCACTATTAAATGCAGTGCGAAGTCTCAAACGCAAAACGAAGTCTATCGGGGTCACGTGCCATGTTTACCATCTCTGCTCTCACACCCAGCTTCCTGAGTGCGGCTCGAAAAGACGAACTGAGAGCAGTGTGAAGCGATGCCACCATTCGGTTAGACGAGATAACCGTGCTCGTAGAACTAAGAGCCGATGTAGCAATAATTGAATCCCCCCCAGAGCCCCATGCTGTCCTGTGATAATGGAATGATGCCAGCTAGCATGTGCCGCAGTGGGTGCTGGGTAAAAAGTGCGACCTGTGAGCAAGGCTCCCCCCGGCTCTATCTGTCTCCCAACACCATGCCCAACACAGAGAAGGTGCTAATGTCCATCTGGTCAGTCAGTCTGCATGTTACAGATGAGAAAGCTGAGGGTAAGGGAGGCTCAGTAACTTGCCCACCATGGCACATGCACAGGCATCACACGAGCCATCAACGCCAACCTCAGAACTGCCTCTCCAGACCACTCTGGCCTCCAGCCTGTTGCACTGAATTCACATTCTCTGTGTCACCTCATTGCCAGTCCCCACTGAGGAAGATGTGAAACCCTGTGAGGGCCAGAGCCAGGTCGATTTTGCTCTCTCTTCTCGTACCACTGCCATTTGAAAACAAAATTGAGTAAATAAATGGGTGAACAAATGAATGAATGAATGAAATTTTAGAGAGAGATCAAAAGGGAGGGGCAATGTTTGGCCTCTCTTATTCTGAGGCATAATTGTGGCCAAATATGCTGCTGTTGAAAGTACTAAAGCCTTCTCCAAAGTGCCTTCTCCGAAGTGCCTTCTCCAAAGTGCCTTCTCTGCTGATGTCGCCTGCCACGCCTGATTTTAAGACAGCCGTACTAAATATAGAAGGCCCAGGACAGCTAAATGACCTAGTTAATGATATTTCTCCTTTGCACCTCAGACATTTCTTTAAAAAAGAAATAGGTTGTGAGTAAATGAATCCTATTTTCCATGGTTATACTAGCAGAGGCATCTGAAAGACAAAATGTGTCATTTTCATCATGTTATAAAAAACAGATTTATTAAAGGCAGCCTGGTTTGGAAAGACAGCAATGGATTGTGAAGTTTATGCTGTGAGTGTCTCAAAAATGTTCGCTCTCTACTCTGACTCTGCTGGTTCCTCTTACAGAGCCTAAGGGCCTGACACCCAGCGTCCAAAGCTGACGTGAGGGAAGGGGACCCCGAACCTGACCTAGACACTTTAACTTAAGGAGCCGCAGTTGCAAAGAATTCGCTTCTACAGCTTGGGTATCAGGGTGTTGTATCAGGTTACTCAAGTTCCTGTTGTGGCCGAGCCGAGGTACCTGGAGGGTACAGGGTGACAGGCAGGGTATAAAAAGGGAGCTGACACATGCAAAGGAAAGCACCACGAGAGAAGACGACCTTAAGTGACATATTTCAGAGCAGCAGCCAGCAAGCTGGGAGGCTCAGTGGATCACCTGGGCCACTTTAAAGCTCCCGGTGCACAAGTCTCACCCTAGACTGATGAACTCAGAACCTCTAGGAGCAGGGCCCAGGTATGAGCACGCTTTCAAGCTCCCCAGGCCATTCCAGAGTTTCGAACCACTGTCTTCACGTCTCTCATGCAGACACACGTTAGACTGTGCGGGGGGGGGGCCCGCAGCTCAATGAACTCCTCCACCCTTGCAGGCTCCCCAGGAAACCTTTGTTCCCTCTTTTTTCCTCTATTTCCTTCAGGTCCCACTTAACTTCTCATGCTAGCTTGCTTTGCTGCTGTCGCTTTCCCTCCATCCCAACAGTTCACGTGCAAGTTACCTTTGGCCCAAACCCCACTTCATCTTGCATATATACCTCGGTCGCATTCCCAATCCCAAACCTTGTCTGGCATTCCTGCGCGTAAGCACCACCCCCAGCACCTGGGGGTTCCGATCCCACCACGGAGCCAGCTGATGGGAAGCACGTGTCCATGCACTCGGGCACATACAACGGTAAGACCCAGATGGCTGCAGACGTCCCCACCTCGCCGTGCTCTCTACACCAGTACCAGTCACACTGTCACCAGCTGGGCCCTGAAAGCCACCGAGACCTCGGAATTTTCTCAGGTGCCATCTCTCTGTCTGCTGTACTTGCAAAGGGTTGGCGGGTACGCACACAGACTCCCGTCTCACACCTCAGAAACGACAGGGTGATTTTTTCTTGCCCAGCATGGTTCCGTGCAGCCGTTATTAGCACCGTTACACACCCCAGAGAAGAAAAGAGGTTGGCACGGTGAGTCGTGCACTTGGCTTTACGAAATGTGACTTTCATCACATATGGAAGACTTGGTTTCCTTGCAGCAAATTTTTTTTAACTGTGGGCAAAGAAAAAGCACATTTGATATAATTTAGTTGTGCAATAAACTGGTTGGCTTAATTTAATGATCAATTATTAACAAATTAGTAACAGATAAATAAATTTCATACATTATCCCTAAGCTTCCTTTTTAGCCAATAATGACAGCATCTTCTCCCACTGAACACTTAACAGGAGCTGCTAACAACTTGCAAAATTAGCAGATTTAGGTTTCATTACCTTTTGATTTCCCTACGTACCTCATAATGAGAGACCTAATGAGCAACGAAGTGGCCGGGCGGAGACAGTCAAGAAGAGAAAATGGGAGCAGGAAGCCTTAGCCACAGAACCAGGTGCCCTGCCTTCACCACTCACCATGTCACATTAATAACCACCATCAGAGGGTCCCCCCTTTATTATCATATAAGCCCTTAGTGCACACTGGAGCTAAACAGGAGTCGTGGCACAGTCTCATGAGCAAAGATGGACATGTCCAATACACCGAGGCAGCTGGAGGAAATTTAAGACACATTTAAAGATACACGGCATAATTCTATTTATTCCTATTTCAACCAGGGTGTTCAAGGAAGTGTAAAAATGTAGGCCTTTTTTGGATGGGGTTAAAATGAGCAGATGATCAATATGTATTCTTTTTTTCAAACATCCCCGTGGCCCGGTTATCAGCAGCACGTGAAAATGACTGTCATCACTCTGTACTCACGATCTGGGCGTTGCCTTTCCTCCCTCCCCACGTGAGTCACCAGGCTAACATTACTGCCCACGCGCCGTGCTGAATAGCGTTGCCGTGTTTTCTAATATTGAATGTACCCTCCAATGAAGATTTACCATCTCAGAGAATATCAAAGTCAATGAGACTTGACATTGAAAGCAATTCAAAAGAAAACATGCTGTAAGACTGTTAAATAGAAGTAACACAGTTTAACAGCCCCACTTTGTGCACGGTTCTGGGTGCCCTGTGTGGTTCTGAACTAAGGACGCCCTTGAAGGCAGACTTTCCATTCCCGGTGCTGCCAGGAGTACATGTGACTTGGCTGACCGAGCTGTAACGTTGAATGAACAATTTTATGGTCCTACCTAAGGTTCTTTTCCAAATTATTAACTCAGTTATACGGTGCACAAGAAAATGGTGACACCGACCTAATGCACTACCTGAATATAACCGAAGAGTCCACAGATCTTCAGCTTCTTTGAAATTATTATTATTTTTAACATGTTTCTGAAAATGAAGAACTCATCAAGTTGAGATGAACAATGATGTAAACTGATAACGATATAACATGGGGCTTGGGAACAGTTATCTTACACTGTAAAAGAAAAGAGATGAGCTGATACTGTTGGGAGTATAAAGCCCTAATCTTCATATTTTCATGATTTGATCTGAATGTACAGATCATACTTAGTCACTCTTCTATACTATCTTCTTTCTATACTTATTTTTAAAGATAATACTTATCTTTAAATAAGTTATCCAGAAAGCAAGATGATTATTAATTATTCACTTATCTGGAGCCAAACCTTTTTAGTTTTCACTGAATTACTTATTTACAAACAAAAAACAGCTCAGCAACCTGACCATATTGACCCAGAACATAAATTTCCTATCTTTTTCCTCTTACAAAGCTATTTTTAATGAGTAATTATTAATGCATTCATTTCTAAATGGGGGCAAAAACACTGCTCTACAATGAATACGGCACTGGGTCCAGTAATTTTCCATTTCTGTTAAAAAGCAATGGACTGTCCATCATTCTCAATCCTTCCTGTCTCTATAGTTACCTGCCCGCCTAGCACCCCCCTTCTCTGGCGTATCCGTGTACGTGTCCACCCTTCCCAAGAAGGAGTCCACGTGCTTCAGGGAGGCCAATCTGATTAGGCTGAGGGGATCCTTTCTTCTTTTCCCAGTGATGGACTTGGGGGATCAATCTAACATCTGATATGCAAATTTACAGGGGTAAAAATATAAACACACATGCACATCTATTTCCTGTGTATCTGAGTACAAAATTTTTTTTTTTTTTTTTTTTTTTTTGCTTTTTGGTATGTGGGTAGCTCCCCGGCCGGGAATCGAACCCAGGCCGCAGCGCCGACAGTGCCAGCGCCGAAGCCTTAAGCCTCTACACCACCAGGGAACTCCCCTGAGTACAAAATATTTTGTATCTTATGATGCCTAATATATCAGATGGTTCATAATTTTAAAAAAAGAAGTCTGCACTCAAGAAACAAACACATTTTGAAAGACTTCAACAAGAATCAGTTTCTAAAATGCAAATGGCCTTCTAAACAATTGTAGCTCAAATCCAGATTGTGTTTGTGTAGAAGCTCAAATTTCCATAAAAATTAAAACAAAACAAAACAAAAAAAGTTTCTTAAACCTCCTCCCTGGAGATTGTTGACTTAGAAGGTCTGGGATGTATTTAAAATAGATGATTTTAACTTTGATATAGCTAAGGATCAGGAATGATGCTTTTAAAAGCAGCAAAAGAAACTTTGTACGCTGTTTTTAAATATTTTATATATTTTACTTGGACATAGAAAATCGAGGAAAAGCAATACCAAAAGGCTGCTTGAAATTTTCTCTCAATGCAGGTATTTAGTAAAAGAAGATAACAGATGACAGGGAAAACATTTATTTCCTACATACATCATAGAGCAGAGGACAAGATAACCCTGAGAGTTACATTTGATTTGAGACAAGATGACTATAAACTTTTTAACTAACCATGCCAAAGCCAAAATAAATACTACTAGATAATATACCGCTCCAGGAGCTTCCGATACTAAGGGAAGGACAAGGAAAATATGTTAAAGTTTCAATAAGGTTAAAAAAAAATACCTGGTAATATAATTAATAGTAGAAAATAGTAAAAACTTTAGCCATCACCACACCTTGTCAAGGCAATATATTAAATTATGTTCCAAAATACTTCCTTTACTCATTATATAAAGAGGTTATTCCATTTGAACTATTGCTTACATAAGAATTGTTCTTTAAAAAAATCATATATACAGATGTCCATATCTTTTATCCATCTATCAGTTATCCTATCAGTTAATCATCAGATAAGGTGAAAATTCTGGGTTTGATGTTAACTTGGGCAAGTATCTTAAACTTAGCAAGCATTAATTTTCCTATCAATGCATTGGGGATAATTTTCCTCTCTATGCTTATAAAGAGACTATCTAGTGCATTACATTACAGAGCATTCACAAAGTATTTACATAATGCCTGGTACACAGCAAAATATCAAGAAAGTTCAACTATGGTCATTACTATTATTACTATGTTAATGTCCTGTCGCTAAATTGGCAGCAGTACCCAACATCTAGCTGCTACAGAGAATGTAAATGCATGAGTTGACAAACAACTGAGTGAGTGATTCAGGAAGACCAAACCCCTTCTAAAACAGCATTTCTGGTTCTAGGACATAACTCCGGGCCACTTTTAAGAAGCATGAAAATCTTCTCTACTCTTTTCATGTTATTTAATATTTGAGAATAAATTCGGGATAAGGATTAGAAGCAAATTAAATGAATGATAATATTGAATGTTTTTCTAAACTTCCACGCCCCTGCCTCAAGCTCTAAATATTCTAATACAGTCCCCTAGGCATTGTTTCATAAAGTATGGTCAGGTGAGGCAACTTATTAAAATAAAAAGCATTTCATTTCCAACCCAGACTTAAGGAAGAAACATGGTGGGGAGTGGGGGAAAGGTCTTAGAAACTTTGATTTCCACTGTCACCTGACATAAATTTTTGTGTACACTTAGCTATACAAAATAGTTATCTAGGGCATTGGTTCTCAAAATGCAATTACCAGGCTGGTAGCTTGAGTATCACAGAGGAGCTTATCAGAAATACCAATTCTTATACCCTATCCTAGACCTGCAGAATCAAACTGTGGAGCCCAGTGGTTTGTGTCTTCCAGGTGATCCTGATGGTATGCTTAGTGTGGTAACTCCAAATCTCTGATTGCTAGACTCAAGTAATACTCTTTATCCTGACATATTCTGAGTACAGAAGGATGAATAATTCTTCAAGATGATATAGTCCCAATTCATGCAGATCTGTGTTCAATTGTTTCTCTAAACTTCTTTTATTTCACTTGTTTCTAATCAGTTTGTGTTTTTGAAACATAAAAAAGAACCAGTCATAAATAAAGATTACAATAACTGAAATGAAGAATACATTAGAGGGAATCAACAGTAGATTAGATGAAGCAGAGGATCAAATAAGAGATTTAGAAAGTAAGGTAGCAGAAAATACCCAATCAGAACAGGAAATAATCCACAAAAATGAGGATAGTTTAAGGGGCCTCAGGACAACATCAAGCACATCAACGTTCTCATCATAGGAGTACCAGAAGGAGAAAAGAGAAAGAGCAAAGAATTGAAAACTTATTTAAAGAAATAATAACTGAAAACTTCCCCCCCCCCCGGTAAAGAAAATACACATGCAAGCACAGGAAGCACCGAGTCCCAAACAAGATGAATCCAAACAGGCCCACACATAGACACATCATAATTAAAATGCCAAAGTTTAAAGACAGAGAGACGCTTAAAAGCAGCAAGAGAAAGGCAGTTAGCTACACACAAGGGAGCTGCCATAAGACTGCCAGTAGATTTCTCAACAGAAACTTTGCTGGCCAGAAGGGAGTGGCATAAAATATTCAAAGTGATGAAAAGTAGGGACCTACAACCAAGATTACTCTACCCAGCAAGGCTATCATTTAAAATCAAAGGGCAGATAAAGAGCTTCCCAGACAAAGAAAAGCTAAAGGAGTTCATCACCACCAAGCCTGAATTACAAGAAATCTTACAGGGGCTTCTTTAAGTTGAAAAGAAAAAAAAAAATGAATAATAAAATGGCAATAGCTACATATCAACAATTACTTTAAATGTAAATGGATTAAATGCTCCAATCGAAAGACAGGTTGGCTTACTGGATAAGAAAATAAGACCCTTACATTTGCTGCCTACAAGAGACTCACTTCAGAATGAAAGGCACAACAATGTTTCATGGAAATGGAAACAAACAAATAAAAAGCTGACGTAGCAATACTTACACCAGACCAACTAGACTTTAAAATAAAGGCTGTAATAAAAGACAAAGAAGACTCAGTAATTGCACTTCTGCATGTTTCTCTTTGAAGAAACCCAAATACTACATTGAGGGGACATATGCACCCCTATGTTCACTGCAGTATTGTCTACAATGGCCAAGATGTGGAGGCAGCCTGGGTGTCCGTCGATGGATGATGGGTAAAGAGGAGGTGGTTCACATACACAATGGAATAGTGCTCAGTCAGGGAAGGGACTGGGTTGTTGCTATGTGTGGCAGCACAGATGGACCTGAAGAGTATTGTGCTGAGTGGAGCATGTCAGACAGAGAAAGGCAGATGCAGGGTGATTTTGCTTATGTGAGGAGTCAAAAGATAATGTAAACAAAGCAGAAAGAAGCTCACAGACACAGAGAATATTCTGATGATTGCCAGATGGGAGGGTACTTGGGGGTGAGTGAGAAAGGTGAAGGGATTAAGCATTAATAGTACAAATTGGTAGTTACAAACAGTCATGGGGATATATAAGAAATCCTAGGAAATACAGTTAATAATATGGTAATAACTATGTATAGTGTGTGTGGGGGATAATAACCTAGATCACCTCTTAAATTATATACATGTCAAACCACTAAACTGTACACCTGAAATTAATATAAAATAATATTAAATGTCAACATAAGTAAACAAATACAGTGTAAAAAAAATAAAATATGACCTTGTTTAAAAAAAAAAAGAATTATTGACTGGACACAAAAGAACCAGCTGAGTTTGAAATTAATTTTTAATAGCACTAAGCTACAGTGGCATTTCTCAAAGTCTGTCCCATGTATCACCTGAGGTCCTTACTAGTAATGCCAGCTTGTGGCCCTCTTCCAGGCCACCCGAGGTCTTCTTGATTGATTCTGGTGCTCACTAAAGTTTGGAACCACTGATCTAGAGCAGTTTCTCAAACTTACTCAGGGACCAGGATCACACTTAGGTTCTTGCTACAGTACTGACTCTTAGCCTTCAGTCAGATGTATTGAATTCCTCCTCAGCAGAGGATTCCGGGGGTCCGTGCTGTTACTAAGATGGCCTGGCTGTCTCTGATGATCGGTCAAGTTTAAGAACACCGGTCTAAAGCTTAGATGTGACAGAACCTGGTGAGGAGTACTGGTGTTAGTATATACATTCCCAAGAGATGATTTTTAAACTTTTATTTTTTTAAAGTAATATATAATAAAAGTGACATTTTTGGTGATCAGTTATATGAATTTTAGTACCTGTATGAATTTGTGTTGTCATCCCCAAAATCAGAATAGTTACATCACCCAAAAGAACTCCCTTGGGCTTTATAGTCAAATGCTGGCAACAACTGACCTGTTTTCTATTACTATATTCTTGTCCTTTCAAGAATGTCACATAAATGGAATTATACAGTGTAACAAACCTTTTGGGACTGACTTGTTTCATTTAGCATTATGTCTCTGAGGTTCATCCATATCACTGCTTTTATCAATACTTTGTTTCTTTGCTGAATAGTATTGCAATATATTGGTGTACCACAGTTTGTTTATGTATTTACCCTTTGAAGGACATTTTGATTGTTTCCAACTTTTATGGTTATGAAAAACGCTGAAATGAACATATGTTTACAGACTGTGTTTGTGTTAACACAAGCCTTTAATTCTTTAGTGTAAATAGCCAAGAGTGGATTTCTACAAGAGTGACTTATTAATTGACTAACAAATAGTTATTAATCAGTCATTATATATAAAATGAAGTTCTAACTGTGTAGGTGTAGAATCATCACACAGTTGAATAGGATGCTGAATGACCTCGATATAAAGCAGAACGGAATGGCATACACAGTTATTATGGAGGAGTGGAGGTTTGGGAAGGGTAGGAGCCCACCAGGGAAGTGTGACTGTATGCTGAGTATCAACATACTCAACTTCAAGGGTGACAGGATCACACGGCAGGACCACTGTCTCCTCCCATTGCCATGGTTAACATTGTAGAACCCTGTGGGCTCCAAAGCAATAACCAATCTCAATAAAGTTAAAAAAAATAAAGCTTTTATGAATCTTCTGTTTACCACTGTATAAAAAAATTAGCACACAGTATGCATTCAATCCTTGATAAAGAATTTAAGGAGTCATGTTTACATGTAGATACTGAGGGCCAGAGGGCATGATTACCTCAGAGGAAGTGGGAAGGTAGTAGTGTAACTTGTTAGTATTCTAAGAATCAAGATCAGATGCATTTCAATCATTGTTCTATGCTGTGAAATCACAGTTTGGGGGTAGTGGGAAATAGATGTCCCACACACTGGCACAGCTATTGTAGAATGCCTGCCTTACCTCTGGCTAAGGTGGGCCAGGAGCTGCACCTGTCCTTCTCCAAGTCTAACAGAACACCCAACCCAATGGCATGTGTCAACTGAGGATTCCATTAAGCCTGTGTGCTCTGATTCGGGGCAGGAGGGGAGAAATCCCATGATGAAGGGAAAAAAATAGAACAAGAAGTGAACTGCTTACAGGAGAGGCAGCTACAGAACAGTAACGAGCTCGCAAAATGATGATCTCTAGCCCCCAGCCAGAAATCAGAAGGACTGACAAAAACAAGGCACCATGTTCGTGTGAGTCAAGCTCTCTCTGAACAACTTAATAGGATACAGCAAAGATGTTCAGGAAGTAAAAGGGAAAGTATCAAGGGCTGTCAGATCTTGTTTCCAAATTGGAGCCGACAAGAGACTTTAGAATCCCCTCTGGCTTCAAAAATAGGCCTAGGAAGCCCGTGTGTCTAAAACCGATGCACATCTGTTTTGAAATCCGCTTCTGCATCTCTTTTTGACTAAGACAAATCCATATGGGAACATTACGAGGAGAGATGCTGCATGCAGATGATATCTAATAGATAGCCCTGAACTGGTCAAGGAATAGCCGTCTGACTAAGGTGAAGTGACCAGAAAATGCCTGCTTTACGTGATCGACAGGCTCCTAACACTGTGTACTAAACACAACTGTGAAGAAAGCAGAGAGGGGATATTTGCTTGACAATAGAATATAATCACAGTCATGACCACGGCTCCCAGCATAGGACAGGGGACAGAACCGATACTGACAGGAGGTCTCTGTCATTGTTCAACAACCTCTCAGAAGCAAACAATTTACTTACCGGGAAAGCTGTTTGTGAGCTGTGCAATATGTGTGTATGTGTGTACACTGTACGTATATACGAGGGCTGTCCGGAAAAAATCCAGCCATAAACGCCTCTATCTTTCATATTTCATGACTGGGTACTTCCGGACAGCCCTCGTATACATAAATCGTCTCAGCAAAATGGGTGATGTTTACTCATTCTAGTACAGTGCTGGAGGAATGCCTATTTATTTCTTATTCTGCAAAGTTACATTTCCATGATGCTTTATGCTTGATTTGTGACCATTAAATTCCCTAGTCTCTGAGAAGGTGATGAGAATTACTGGTGACAAGAATTCTTTTTATTACTGCTGTTGCCTTGCTGACGGCTACACATTTTCAATTTATCCTGCAAAGCAGCTCTTCCCATCTTCCCTGAGTTCATCATTTCACCAAATAAGACAAAAGGTTGAGCTCATCGTGCTTTGTGTCTCCTTTCCATCTATTCAGAGTCGGCTGCTGCAAAATCCCACAGACGTTTCTGGGAATATTTTAAGGGAATAACAACACTAACAGTCATAGCACCAACAGTAACAGTCAACTTTTATTGAGCATTTACTACTACATGTCAGGCAATAACCTAAAACCTTCACTTCATTGATCCTCACTACAAAGCCAAGGGCCAGGGATTTCCCCATTTGACAGATGAGAAAAATCGAAGCATTCTAGAAAGGATAACATCTCTCTCAATATCGTAACTGGAATGCAGGAGAGCCAGGAGTTCTAGGAGAAAGTAGAGAAACCCAAACCACTGAAAACAGCGGATACCCAGGTTCCTAGTACCCAAACCCCCATGAATTCATCACCTCCTGATGTGTGTGTGTGATCACAGGTATACGAGGGCTGTCCGGAAAAAATTCCAGCCATAAATGCCACTATGTTTTATACTACGTGGCTGGCTACTTCCCGGACAGCCCTCGTATATGTCCATCTATGTCCATACAGGCCTATGCACACACATATACGCCTATGGATTCCATCTATCTGTACGGCTCTGGTGTCACTGTTGTAGGGACCATCACCTCCCGGCTGTGTGAGTTGCACGACAGCCTCTCCCTCGGGCAGACGTGGCTCGCACAACCCGGTGGCCACACCGCAGAGCCGCCCTGGGAAGGGCCTGCAGAGCCAGGCAGCACAGATCCCCAGATGCGGCCGCACGACCAGCTATTGCCACTAGCAAGGAAATGGGAAAGGATGTGGGTCACCACAAAATCAAGGTGTTTTGTTTGTTTGTTTTGTTTTTCTAAGAAGCACACGTGTCTTTTGGTCACCGTGTTGCTCTTTGAACGATGAGATGAGAGCGTCCAGAATGGCAGGGTGGCGGGAGGGAAGCAGGCTGAGCCTCCAGCCCGGCCCACCCGGGAAGAGCCCACAGACTGCCGCACGCGTGACACGGAGGCTGCGGGTGTGGCTGCTGAGAAAGCGACTCGTCACCACGGACCTTCCTGCCCTTAAACTCGCACGCACGTCCCCCATCCGGTGTCTCCACTCATTCACCTCAGTCGCTTCCACTTGCAGAGACCGGGAACGTTTTTCTGTAAACGACCAGATCGGAAACATTTCAGGCGTGAGGGCCGTAAAAGGCCACTGTTGCACAGTCTACTTATTTTTTTAAATAACTCTTTAAAAAGGTTTTAAAAATCCTTCACTTCGGAGCCATACACACGCCTGGTGTAAGCCGGATTTTACCTGCAGGCCACAGTTAGCCAACCCATGACCTACAGTCCTGCTGTCAGACTGACATTTTAATCACAAATGACATCATAGCGTGCGCCCACTTGCAAAGCTCAGGGGATCCACACTGTCTCCTTCATCAGCTGTAAAGCTGTCTCCCAGTTTTGCAGTTCGTACTCCGTCTCCCGTGACTAGCAGTCACTCTCCAGAACAAGTCTCTTTCCTCCTTCCCCACTCCACACACATGTCCCCGTGTGGACAACTCTCTATGCTCCTTCCCAAGCTCAATGCCAAGCACTAGACCAGTCAGCCACTGTCCACTCCATGTCCCTCCTTTACAAACCCCTCCAGGAGATTCTAATCCTTCCAGACTTGCCTGTCTTTTGAGCTCCTGAAAGAGCAATCTGGCACCACACTACATGGTACTTAACTGTATTCTTGGGACACAACTCTGTAACAGTTCTTCTAGTAGGCACTGAGACTATAACAAGGTTTGTGTCACAGGCTTTGCCCTTGAGAAACTTATGGAGGACCAAAAAGACAAGCAGGCAATGACAATGTAAGGTTAGAAGTGCCAGCAGTGGGAACCAGAGAGCAGCACGAGAAATACGTGGGGAATAGCTCATCTCATGCCATTTTCATTTTGTTTCAAAAGTACATCCTGTTGCTAGCTAGAGTGAAGGAGAAGATTGTGTGTGTGTGTGTGTGTGTGTGTGTGTGTGTGTATGTGGCCCCTTCCTGCTTGAAGATCATACTTCAGATGAGCACTCAGTTGAAAGAAATACAAGAAGTCAGATCAGATTCATCCTGTCTGACATACCTACATGAGAGGCACTGTCATTATATCTAGGTACACTGGAAGAAAACAAAACGTTATTCATGTCTGCGTACGTATGTGATCAAAAGTATATATGATCACACAATTGGCTACATAAAACACTTATACTATTTTCAGGTAAAGTTTGAAATTACTAAGAATAGAAGACTAATGAACATCAGGATCATTAAAATAAAAGTGCAAAGTAACATAGTACAACAAAGACTGCAATTGTATCAGAAAGTTGGGCTGAAGATGGTTATTACTAGGTCATATTAACTATGTCTCTGAGTCACACAGTAGCCGATTAAAACATACAATAGAGATAGATTATAGATAGATAGAAAGAATATTGTTTGATAATAGAAAGGGCATCAATCAGTCAACCCCACAGTCGAATTATCTTGTGAGATATTTATTTTTTAAAATAACTATGCTTTGGACTCGCTGGTTTTAGTAAATCCAACCAAAGTGTTTTCAATGAACAACGAGGACTGACACCAAGGTCATCACCACAACTTTTTCCTGGTAGCAGACATTAAGCAGAATTCATCGCCGGGATTCTTATACAAGGAAAATAAAACGTTCATATGTAATATTTTTGAAACAAACTCTGGGGAAAAAAAGCATAACTTTGAAGTACAGATCTAAACTTGAAATTCTAAAACAAAACAAAAAAGAAACAACACAACAGAAAAAAACTATGTACATGTGCCAAGCATTCAAATTTACGTTGATTTAAATTGATAGAGGTTTAGAGCAGAGAGACAGAACCGGAGCGGTCTGACAACGGCTGATGACTTGGCCCATTGCACTGCTCGTCTGAACTGTCAAAGGGCACGGGAGGGGTTCCGGCAGGTGCTGAGCGGCAGTGACCGGACTCGGCGTGGTGATCACGTCGTAGGGACTCTGAACGCCGAAGCCTCACGTGTACCCCTGAAACTAATATAATAGTGTATGGCAACTACAGCTTAATAAGGATTTTTAAATGAGTCTTCCATTGAGGAATGGAAGACCCAGCTCTGCCAGAACAGCCAGACATGTCCATGGCAAATGTGACATTTTGATGAGAAAATTAAAGGTCTGACTTATAGTTTTGGTTACACATAAGGCCATGTCATTGCCACCTGAAGATGGTGAGAAAGGGCAGGCCAGAATTCGCCTCACAAACACAATTTGATCAATTTTCTGGTAAGGTATTTGGATCTGGCCCCACAGATAAGCATTGGTACGATCTGAAGTCTTCGAAGGGTAGGTGCTCCCATAATGCGTTGGTCTCCATGCTGCCCCATGTCAGAATCGCCGAGAGAATTTGTTAAAACAGATTGCTGAGCCCTATCCCTGGAGGTTGAGTTAGTAGGTAAGATGTAAAACTTAAGAATCTGCATTTTACACAGACAGCAGGTGACGTGTGATGTTCTGGGGACGACACCTTGAGAAACACTTGAATAATAAAACACTAGGATGCCCAGACACCGTCTCATATTGAACAGAACTGCTTTATCACGGGCTCACTTTCTCTGGCTAGCCACGAAACAGCCACAGAAATCTAATCAATATGCCCAAATACAGTAGGATCCAGCTGCAAATTGAGGAAACCTGGCCAAAATGATTATTTTTCTTTCCGGCATAGATTGTCTTGAGTTCTGCTTTGAAGTTCTGAATAAGCAAGCAGGCTCAGATGAAATGCTGGACATAGAAATAAATACGTAAGCCAGGCCAAAAAAGACATTATTTCTCAAGTTTCTATGCATAGTGGCACTGTGGGATAAAACTAGTTCTTCCAAACTCGCAACAAAGTGTCGAGAACTATTTTGGAAGAAATGAACATCAGAGGATAAAAGTACAAGCTACTTGCTTTGCCCTCATTACAACAGGACCTAACAATTAAGGCTGTGGTGCTTGCGTTCACAGACACTGGGGCTTAAATAGTGGTTTCGGCACTCACGCAACGTATCACCACGGGAAGGTGATTTCACCTTCCAACACTGTTTCTTTACTATAAAATATTAGTAATGCCACTTAGTTCACGTCACCTTTGGGAGAATGCCATTATACAATGTCAAGAGAATGAGAAGACAAGGCAGAGACTGGGAGAAAATACATGCAAAAGCCACGTCTGATAAAGTACTGTTATTCAAAATACACAAAACTCTTAAAAAACTCATCAATAAGAAAATAAACTGTATCATTAAAAAATGGGCCAAAAACTTTGACAGGAACTTCATGAAATAAGATATGCAGATGGCAAATAAACATATGACAAGATGTGCCACATCCTACGTCATCAAAGAAATGCAAAGTCAAACAAGATACACAACACACCTATCAGAATGGCCAAAGTCCAGGACACTGACACCACCAAGTGCTGACAACGTGGAGCAGCACAACCACCTCCCGGTGCTGGTGGGACTGGAGAACCGTGTGGCTGACTGGGAAGATAGTTTAGCAGTTTCTTACAAAACTCAAAAAAGTTCTCACAATCTTATCCAGCAGTTGCAATCCCTGATACTCACCCACAGAAGTAGAACATTTATAGCACACAGATGTTTATAGCAGCTTTATACGTAACTGCCAAAGTGCAGAAGTGACCAAAATGCCCTTCACAGGTAATTGGATAAATAAACTGTGGTCCATCTAGATAATGCATATTATTCAAGACTAAAATGAAATGAGCTATCAGGCAATGAAAAGACGTGGGAGGACCTTAAATGCATTATTACTAACTGAAAGAAGCCAATCTGAAAAAGCTAATACAGTAAGTTTCCAACTACGTAACATTCTAGAAAAACCAAGACTATGGAGACAGTAAAAAGATGAGTCAGGTTGCCAGGAGTTGGGGTTGGGGGCAAGGATGAATAGGGAAATAACAGAGGATTTTTAGCACAGTAAAAATTCTCTGTATGATGCCATAATGATGGATACATGTCATTAGATATTTGTCTAAACCCATAGAACATACACCACCAAGAGTCAACCCTAATGTAAACAACAGACTTTGGGTGCTAATGTTGCATCAATACAGGTTCATCAACTATAACAAATGCACCATCTGGTTTGGGGTGCTGATAATAGGGGAGCCTGTGCATGTGTGAGGCAGGAGATCTAGAGGAAATCTCTACACCTTCCCCTCAGTTGTGCTGTGAACCTAAAACTACTGTCAAATTCATCTTAATTTTAAAAATATTTTAAATTCAATTTATTGGAGTAACATTGGTTAATAACATCATATAAATTTCACAGACTATGTAAAAACACTCAGTTTAGTGATGGACACAGTAAATGCTCAATATTCATATTTTTCTTCTGATTATTATTACTGTTATTGAGAACAGAGTGAGCATAAAACATCACTAATTAGAAACACAAGAGTGAAATGAAAATGGATCAACAACAGAGATATTAAGGGAGAATAGGATTGCTAAGTAAACAATGTCAAGAGTATACACGATAACATGGTTTGTAAAAGCAAAAATATTTGAATATATAAATATTTATGGAAAGCAGACTGCTTAAATATATTAGAGTTCATGTGACAGAATATCATACAGTCATTAAAAATAATGGTGTAGTTCTAATTTATATATATGGAAAAATTCCATGATGCACTGAGTGAAAAAGAACAAGAAAGCAATTTACAAAACAGGAAAAGATGCTCATAGGAAGAGAGCGAACATAGAATTATACTGGAATGTATCTATATATCATAAGGTTAATGGTACTTATCATTGAGCAATGGATAATTAATATGTATTACTTTTGTATGTATACATTTTTCTGTTATAAATATGTAAGTATGTAAGTATATAACCATGTCTCCTGTCATAGAATACGTTTTACAATTTTAGTATATTGTTTTTATTTAGAAGAAGCAATAAAACTAGTTCTAATTTGGAAATTGGTACATAAAAATTGATTAATACAAGCAAATACAAGAAGCTTTATAAAATGACAGAGATCACAGAAGTGGGGAGTGATCCTCTAGGACAGGACATATATAGAGACCATACTCATCCGTTTTTCACTTTTTCAGAGAAGGGAAGGGAAATGTTCTCTATATCAAACTGCATTTTCTGCTATAAAAACGTATTACATAGTACATTATGTACCTAATAAAATGGTTCTTTCTGTTGCTAGTCTCTCTCATCCTTTCTCTCCCTTTCTCTCTCCCCTTTAATCATATAATCTGCCATAAGATTAATCATTCTAAAACAAATTTGATTGTCACTGTTTTGCTATATGTGTTTATCAGTTTTATTTCTTTTGTACATGTGTGAAGTTAATATTGTACTGAAGTGTATTTGACATATACCATTGTGTAAATTTAAGGTGTACAAGATGTTGTTTTGATACATTTACACATTGTGATATGATTGCCACTGTAGCAATAATTAGAACCTCTATCACTTCATATAATTACCTTCTTTATTTTGTAGTGGATATAATTAAGATCTAGTCTCTTAGCAAGTTTAATGATTATAATACAACATTGTCTATATTCTCCATACTGAACATTAGCTCTCCAGGACTTACTGACCTACTAGTTGCAAGTCTGTACCCTCAAACAATGTCTCCCCTACTCCCCCAGTCCCTAGGCCCTGGTAACCATCACTGCCCTGTCTATTTTTACAAGTTTAGCTTTTATATATTCCATAGATAAGTGATAACATACAGTATTTGTCTTTCTTTGTCTCACTTACTTTACTAAGCATAAAGTCCTCAAGGTCTATCCATGCTTTCACAAATGGCAAGATTTCCTTTTTTCTCATGGCTAAATAGTATTTCATTTTACACACTTACACACACACACACACACACGCACACACACATCTCATCCATTGGCAGATGTCACTTTATTTAAGTGGCATCTTTCATCAGGGCCATGTTTCTGAACATGGCATTCAGGATTAAGGTACCCTGTCTTCAAAGTATTATTTTTCTAACTGTTCAACTTTTAATTCAATTTCTTCTTAAATTCCAACTTAAATTTCTCTTCTCCTCTAAAGACTTCCTCAGTTTCTCCACTCTAAATTGTTCCATTTCTTTCAGTTTTTACAACACTGTGTGTGTGTGTGTGTGTGTGTGTGCGCGCGCGCGCACGCACGAGCACGTGGTGTAGCCTTTGTGACCATTGGTTTTGTTAACGGCACCAATGGCAAACACAGTGAATACAATGGCACAGACAGAAATGAACACTTGGTGGACACTTTGTGCCAGGCCATTGTCGGGAGCTTTCTGTGACTCACCCAGCACTTTCTGTACCCACTCAAAACATTAGGCACAAACTGTTAAAGGCACGAGGGATTTTTCTCCCTGGTATACAACTAGAAAATATAACAGATAGGACTTCATAAGTTCTTTAATCTGAAATCCTTGATGTTAATGATCATGACCTTGACAGTTATTCTTGAATGCTCATTGGATTTATGTGTGGCAATTTCAAAAACAGGGATACTCAGGCACGAACTAGAACTGGAAAACCAGAATCTCTTGGATAAGGCACGGGCAAGATTATAAATAAATACATAAATACAAAGTTATTGAAACATCTTAATAACTCTATTTGACTGATTAGGATTTATCAAGACTTAGATGATTTGTATTATTCACACTTACCTCTTTGAGCTAAGCCTATCATTTTTACTCATTCTTTATTTTTAAATTTAGCCTTTACTTTTTTAGGGCAGTTTTAGGCTCCCAGAAGAACTGAGGGAAGGTACAGAGATTTTCCAGTTCCCACATATTTATAACCTCCCCCTTTAGCAACATGACCCACCGGAGTGGTACCTTTGATGAACCTACATTAACACATCATGATTACCCACAGTCCACAGTTTACATCAGCGTTTACTCTCGATGTTGTCTATCCTGTGTGTTTGGACAATCATGAAATGACATGTGTCCATCATTATGGTATCACACAGAGAAATTTCACTGCCCTAAAAACCCTCTGCAGTCCATCTAGTCATCCCTCCCCACCTCAGGAATATTTTTTAAAGCTTTATAATTCCTTTGACACCCGGGTTTTTTGTGACTTACCCCCACTAGTATTCTGCTATACTCACCATGAGGTGTTAAGTTGCATTGTATTCTGCTTGAAACCACTAAATGCTCAAGACCACTGTCTTTTTTATCTTTTTAACATTTCCCTCTTAGCCCCATACCTAAGACTACCTTCCCCATAGTAAGGTCACTGCAATACCTGCTCAGTAAAATCACATATGGTGCCATTTCTCTGTGGACTTCAGCAAGGACAGACATTGTCAGTGAAGAACTCCCATCGACATCAGGGGTGATTTTTGGATGTGGCTTTTAATGATTGGGGCGATAAGGGAAAGTCTTTTTGTTTTTTGTTTTTCAGAAGAAATGCTTGTTACTACTGAGTAAACCTTTTCTACCTGAGGGCTTGTTTGGGAGAGGACATAAACATGCAAATCACTTGAGGGGGCGGGTGCTGTTTCTGAACCTGACACTTAACAAGAGCCAAGAGCAGAGCATAAACTGCTATTTATGGTGTCATTTCATCCTCCGCCAGCCTGAGGTCTTTCTTCCTTGCTTACTGAAGAACAAAAGGGAAAATTAATAAATCAATAAATCAATAAATCAATCATGCAAAACGAAAGCTAAAGAATTGCTTTCTAAAAGATTTCCAAGGAAGCCATAAGGTTTACATGGTATCAGAAAAGACACAGATGGGAGGAAAATGCCCCAACAAAACTGATAGTCACAGGACCCCGATGCCAGACAACACTGGGGTGATGGCACATTAAAGGTGGAAAGCCTGAGGCGAACCTAAACGTTAAAAGGTGTTAGAATGCTCCTTCCTCGAAGCAGTTGTTTTTGCATTATCAGTAAATTCAGAGAGAAGTTCTTTTGTTTGTGCTTTCTATTACCTATGTAATTCTCTGAATTTGAAGGTATGTCAGAACATGAACAACGAAATAAGTGAAAAAAAAGGTGTCCGAGTCGAAAATAAGCAGAACGAGACCACTTCATTTTTAGCCTATATGATTCTTGAACTTGGAAAAAACATAACAGACTGACACTTGACCATTGCTAATTGGTTTATATACACATAGAGGCATTAAATTCTTACATCTTTTCTTAAGTTTTGTGTAATTTAATATTAACTTAAAAGCTGGAGCAAAAGATATTTCCTCTTTACAGAATGGTAGAGCACAGTTTATAATAGAAATTTGCTTTCATGGCTACTTTCAATACTTTTTTCAGTAATAAGAGAATAGAGGAAGTTAACAATTGTCCAGGCAGTTAGGGTAAAAACATGTAATCTGTGGCTCAGGCTCCAAAATGATGGGCTCTCAAGGAAAGAGCATTGAATACTGGAAAGAATGAATTGCACTGAGGAGAGACAAATCCAATTGGAGCACCTCTAAATTAAATCTGAAGAAAAAGGAGTGTGTGTGGAGGTGGGATATAGCATGATAAATACAAGAATGTCACAGGCACAATCATTATGGAGGCAAGCAGGTATGGAAAGAAAAAAATGGACACTAGTTTAAGAGCTTTGTGGTAATTTATAATGGAAAACTGGAAAGCAATTTGAAACATTTAAGATCATCTCTGATTATACCCATATACCCATGCTGAAAGCATAGATAGCAAGTAGGATCCGAGAAGGGGAGGGGAAAATATTCTCAGTAATCACTGAGTCTTTGCTGAATGGGGCTCATTTTATAAAATGACCATGCGATGTTTTGTCCCATTAAGAAGGATTTGTTAGAAATGAAGGTTTAAGTAGTGGATGGATTAAGAATAAAATAAACTGGCTTAAAAAACAAACTTAAGGGTAGCAAATATAATAGAAAAGTTCAATAAAAATAACAGACGGTAAAACGGTGTCATTGGATGCAGAAGAGTGGTCAGATGGAATATTTCTTTACTCCAGGATAAGCATGGAAAAGAGACTTAAAAGTAATGAAAGATTAAGTTTGCCAACCATCTGCTGAAGGGTTTCTTTGCTGAAGAGAATTATCTATAAACCCTTGGCTTATCTTGGAGTCTATTAGAAAAAGAATACGAACTTGGGGTCAGAATTTTGGATTCTGGATTTGAAGTCCAGCTCTTCAAATTAGGCATGATGTGAGGGAATTGCACCTCCCAGAGGTTGACTGTGGCATGTGTCTGAACTGCCTCCCAATTGCTGGGGGACATTAGAAAACAGATCACCCTGAGTGCCACTGCAGCCTGGACTCCAAAGTAGCCCGTCTAGTGCAGGCACACAGAATGCTGTTTGGAGTATACCAGTCTATTAGGAGAAGTAAAAGAGATCAACAGTATAAACCTCCTGCACATAATAACTCAAGGCACATTGATCCCATCATTTGCTTTGCTAACAGTGATACAGAAACTGATTAACGTCGATCCTGGCCAAGATTCTACTATAAAATAATGAGAAGTTGATATGTAAATATTTCATACTCCCATTTGGATTACTACTAGCAAGTTGTTGCAAACAAATTTCTATGATAATTTGTTTTAAAATCAATCGATCATCATCAGAAATGGTGTTGGGAGAACTGGATAGCCACATGCAAGAGAATGAAGTTGGATCTTTAAATTATAATATTAAAAAAAATGAAATTAAATTATAACAAAGACCTAAGCAGATGAGCCCAAATTATAAAGCTCTTAGAAGAAAATCCTGGGGTAAAGCTTCATGACAGTGGATACGGCAAGGATTTCCTATGATACCATGGCACAGGCAACAAAAGTAAAAATCAGACTAAGCAAAAATTGCAAACTTTTATGCATACAAGAGTAAAGAACAGAGTGTAAAGGCACCCCTCCAAATGGGAGGAAATATTCTCAAACCATATATCTGCTAAGGGGTTAATATCCACAATATATAAAGGAGTCCTACAATGCAACAAAAACAAAACAACCCTATTTTAAAAATGTGCAAAGGACTTCAATAGACATTTCTCCAGAGATGATATACAAATGGCCTACAAGCATATAAAAAGATACTCAACATTAGTAACCATTAGGGAAGTGCTACTCAAAACCACAGTAAGCCCCTCACATCCATTAGGACAGCTAGGACAAACACGAAGGGAGGGAGGAAGGAAAGGGTGTTGGGAAGGACGTGGAAAAACTTACCTTGCACACTGTTGGGGGAGGGGGTGTAAAATGGTGAAGTCACTATAGAGAACATGTGGGAGTTCCTCAAAAAATTAAAAATGGAATTATCGTAGATCCAGGAAGTCCACTTCTCAGTTTATACCCAAAAGAACTGAAAGCAGGATCATCCGCACCCCCGTGTTCATAGCACACTGTCACAGCAGCCAAGAGAAGGAAGTAACCCAGATGCCCAGCATGGATGAATGGATTAAAATGTGGTCTAACCATACAACAGAATGATACTCAGCCTTCCAAAAGAAGTACATTCTGACGCAGGTTTCAACATAGGGGAACCTTGAGAACATGATGCTGGGTAAAGTAAGTCGATCAAAAGACAAATATTGTATGATTCTACTCAAACGAAATTCCTAGAGTAGTCCAATTCACAGAAACAAAGTAGAACTGTGGTTGCTAATGGAATGAGGCAGGACAAATGGGGAGTGGTGGTTTAATGGTATAGAGTTTAAATTTGCAAGATGAAAAAGTTCGGGAGATTGTTGGCACAATGCAACTATACTTAGCAATGCTGAACTGTGCACTTAGAAGTAATTACGATGGTGCATTTTATAACATAGATTTTTTTTTACCAAATAAAAAAATTTGCATCATTGATTCCGCGCCCCCTCTGCAACTACTAAGTGGCTATTTCTGCACTAATTCCTAGCCAGACAAGTTCTCCCTTAAATATCACACAGACAGTGGCAATGGGTAAAGTTTAAGATGTTTCTTACCCGTCATAACAACCCTCAAATCACCACGCTGGGCCAGGTGGAAGGCATGCTACATGGTGTCTCTGGGGAAGAACAGTCCCACCGACTCTTGTTAGTTCGAACCAGTCACTTGAATTTAACAAGCAGATAAAACTGACCCCTCTTTTTGAGGGACATGAGGCATTTTTCCATTCAAGTGGCTATTTTGTTTGAGTCTTTCAAATACCAAGTAGAAAAGAGAACCAGTGGTTGATCTCTATGACCCCCAAGAGGTAGTCTTGGAGGAAACCAATCCATAGGCAATCTATAACTGTCCAGATAGAAAATTGGGATCCACTCTTTAATTTTTATGTTGCAGTAGTTCTGTTTGCATAAATTAAAGGTGTGTTCTTCAAAATAAAAAAAAAATGATTGGGGGAGACAGGACTAAATCGTGTTCGTGTCCTGCAGTGAATGGCTTGTGAGTGTGCCGATGGGGGCATGACTCTGACATTGCCTCCACAGGGTTCAGATACTAAATTTCTCTGCACAGAGTGAAGTGTACTACGTTAGATTTTAGAGTATACTATATTTTTTATATAACATCCCTGTGACAATCCTAAACCATTTATTTGCTGTTCAACTGAAGAAATAGATCTGTTTCGATGTTATAGAAAAACCCCTGCGTTAGACCAATTGAAAGATGTGTCCATCTGCAACTTTTGTCCTTTTGTACTGGATCCTCAAAGAATACTTTAGGCAATCTGCAATTTCTGCCTTACGGGCCGACTCTTGAACCTAACCACTCCATTGGCTTATATGCCTGTACACACCTAAAGACTCAGAAGAGAGGGATCAGAGCTGGGGCTGAGGTGTGCACATGGGCTAAGCACAGAGCTATTCTCATTAGACAACTCACTTGTGGATGGTGACCTACATTCATGAGATGGAGCTAACAGGAGAGCAAGATCACTGGGCCATTAAAAACTCAAAATGCAGAAAAGAAGGCAAAATCTGATGATACTAAATCAGAAACAGAATGGTAGAAATGAGACACTGAGGAGACTAAAAAGAAGAAGATTTCTAAATCAGGTTTGATCGTGGTCTGTGCCCAATATATCAGCGGTGTTGCCTTTAGAGTCATTTCAATTAACTAGTAAATGTTCCTAGACGCTCTGTCTAGACTTTCTGATGCCATGATATGACTTTGGTTTCAATGAAACAGAAAGAAATCATTCTCTAAGAAGCCCTGCTTCCACATTAGCTGAAAGATATGCTTAACTAAAATGTTAAACTCATTAAAGCATCATCTTCTAATTAATCAGCAAACCTGAGCAAAAAACAAGAAAGAAATTAAGAAAAAAAGCAAGCTACTTTAACATTTAACACAGGATTGTATAGTTGAACAAGGTGTAAAAGGAATTATTTCTGGGAGGCAAAGAAAATCACTATTGAAATGAAAAATTCTATTTTAAAAGTATTTTCATTTGTGATAGGATTTAATTGAAGTTAAAGCCTTAATTAAGTAATAGTGAATTATAGGTAATGATAAGAGAGTGTCATTCCTAGGTCCTAAGAGCATATAGTAAGACAAGTGGTTTAATTAGTAGTAGTATTATATATCTACATTCTTAAGATTTAAAAAATGAAAAATAATGATCAATGCAAGTATAATCTTTTCAAATGTATATATATGGAAGGATAGGTATTAGATTAGAAAGATAGATACAAAGATTAGTCAACAAGACTAATGGCTTTATGATGACTTATTTGGTAGTATTATTGGTAAAATACAGAATTTCAAGTTGATTCAAGTTGTTATCTATTATTATTAAATTGTTTTCATTACTGTACTACAAGTGAAGTACAGTAAGATTTGTTTCATCAAGACACTACACTAATGTCAGCTAATCTTAAAAAGCAAGTAACTCAGAATGCACAATGGGTAAGGTTATAAAATCAGGGCAGTTTATGACTACGTCGCTGCGCCACCTCGGTAGTTCCAGGACGCCACTGTTGGCATACAAGCGGACTGCTCATGACAGCTGCAGGCTGCATGGCAGGGCTGTCTTCACGCAAGTTCTCAAGAGCTTACATACATGTTCCAAAAACAAAACTGAAAACAACAATTTAGACCCAAGTTTAACACACGCTTTTCTTGGTTTCTCTCCACTCCTTTCCTTTTCTCCAGTCCTCGTGCAGTTTAGTCTCCGAAATTCTCCCTCCTTAATCCAAAGGAGTAGATCACGTGCATTCCTGACACTAGGCTGGGACACATCACATGTTATTTCTCCTTCTACCTCGTGTGTATCTACGTGTATGACACCTGTCAGGGCCATCCCCACTTTACTAAAAAGAAGTTGTGGCTTAGAGTATGCAGCAAAAGCAGCTGACTTTCTACCAACATTCCGCTCTCTTTCCGTCGTATAAAGTTATCCAGACGGGCAGCGACCCAGCCAACGGTGACATTGCTCAGCACACTTTGGATCCGGGTGTGGTTACGTGATGACCATTCGCCTACAGAGGTCGGGGCCGGGGGGACCTTTCAGGAAGAAGGCCTGCCCCTCTACTGCATTCCCTGTTTGTCAGCTGAACACAGAAAACCGAGGGTTTAGAGGGATGGTAGAACCCCATGATGACAGGAACACAGACTAAGAACCACTGACCAAGAGCGCCCATATTGGATGAGAGCTAGAAGCAAACTTACCGCATTGAGCTGGTGACATTTCGGGATTTGCTTGATTGAAAAAGCATATCCCTAACTAATACAGGACTTAAGTATAACGTCAAGGTCAAAGCTGGCATGAAAACCTAACATGTCTGATTCTAAAACACAAGTACTAACTTCTAAGTACATTCAAATAACTCCTCCTAAATCACTGTTAGCACCTTCCATCTGAAGTATTGTATTGGCTTCTCATTATTTAAAGAACAAATGGATGACTCCTTCCTCCCCAATTTTGCTTTAGCTTTTCAAAATTACCTTCTGATACTCCCTATTTCTCATCCTGTATTTGAATAAATTTATGCTATTCACCAGCTAGAAACACTATGTTTTTCTATCACTAAGATTCTCATGTGATTTCTGCTACCTGCCACTTCTCCCCTACCTCCACCCCTCGTGTTGTTTAGATCGTAGTCATCCTTCAAAATGAAGATTAAATGCCATATTCTCAATGTGGCTGTCCTGCCTGCCTCAACAGACATACTTCTTTTTCTCTGGTCAGTCAAGAGAAATTCATCAATAACCATGCAACATTTCATACTGGGCACAAGGGTTACAGCAGGAAACAAAATAGAGGAAACAAATCTTATTTTCATGAATTTGTATTTTAGAGAAAACAGACCATCAAAGACAAAATAAATAATGATTTAATAGCAACTGGAATAAACAGTAACAGAATTACAGGTTTCTAAGTCCACTGTTTATAGGGAGACCCGTATCGGCCCGGGGGAAGAAGTGACACTTCCAAGGGATGATGACATGGAAGCCAAGGTGTGAGGGACGGGTAGGAATTTACTCGGCAAATGCGTGGGGCATGATGCTGACGGAAGCTGGGGAGAGCAACCTAGGCAGAGGGAAGAAGACGTGCTTAAACTGCGAGCCCCGAGCATCACAGCATGTTTGGGGAACAGAGATGGCAACAGGCAGGGGCACAAGACACCATGTTGAGACGGGCAGGAGCCTTGCAAACATGCTGAGGATTTTGGTCCTCATCTGATGTGAAACAGTAGACCGCTGGACAGGTTTAAGGAAGGTCTCCCGTGCATTGTATACGATCGTCATGGCTGTCAGAGCAAGGGAGGCGGCAGGGAGAGCAGCTGGCTAGCTTTGGCTGTGGTCCATCGTAAGGGTCCAGTGTAATGGCACAGCACACTGATTCGGACCCGGGGTAGTGGCAGCAGAAATGGAGATCAGTGGTTCAATCCAAGTGGATTCTGAGTCATGAGGACAAAGGAACTTGATGATTAATCAGAACATAGTTGGCTATATTCTTGAGGGGCTCAGTCACAGGTTTGGGAGGCACAGTGATTAAGACAGGAGGTAGGACGACCGTCAATATTCAAATATGGGCTCTGTCACCTCCCAGCCCTGTGAACTTGGCATGTTACTATACCTCAGCAGCTTCATTTGGAAGATGCAAAGAACTAATAGTACCTACCTTGTAAGACTATTCTGAGGATAACATTACATACGTGTGTGTGTGTTAATATTACTATTACAGCATAGAAATGTATATAGCTCTCCTCCCCTGGAGAGGAGATATTTTCTGCAGGGTGAGAGTGCAGCATCTGTATCTATTAAAGAATCCATACATGTCAATTAAAAATGTACAGTCTATTACATTATTTTTTAAAATTCAGTCCATTGGTACCATTAAGTGTAATCCTTCAAATTTATATCTATTTTCAATTATAACTCCAAATGTTTATTATCGTGCCACCACATACCCAGAACTTGTTCTTTTCCAAAATATAACATCAAAAATTAAGTTTATAGCCATGACACAATGCTCAACGATGCAATAATATGTACCATTACTTCACTTAATGTGTGATCAAAGACTAGGTATTGATTTTCACAATATCCTGGGGTTTGTGAGTGGCAAAGATGTGAGCACTGTTTTCAGAGCATCTTGGAAAAAGCAATAGACTAGCTCGGCTTTTAAAAATAAGTAGCGATTACTGAAGTTGCTATTGTCTGAATTAAGGCCACAGTGCCACAGACATCTGACAGGAAAATCACCTAGTTCATTTATTTTTAGAATGACTGTAGCTAACATTTAAATGATGGGAGAATGTGGGCACCTATTTCATTTAAGAATTGTAAGTGTCCACAACACCACTTTGCTCATTTTCTCCCCAGATTTAGCTCTCAATTCTGTTGGTTAAAAGAAGTACAGATCTGTCAGTTCAAACCCCAGAGGGCATCTCACGCACTGCTTCGTCACATCCTCTGTGTGCTTAACAACTTCCGTCTCGCTGGCCCTGTATTGCTTTGAAAATCCTGCACTAGAAGAACGTAGGTGCAAACGGAACGCAGGGACGACGCCGTGCGGACGTCCTCTCCCGCCTAAGTGCCGAAGGACACACGGATTTCTGGCGAGGACGTGCTCTACACCCCTCCTGCGGCCGGGAGCCGCGTGTGCTGGGCCCGCCGCGCGCTGCTCGCTTCGTTGCTGACGGATCATTTTCCTGGGGGAAGCGGGGGGGCGGGGGGGCGACTGCTTTACACTGCGACGCCACCGACCGCACATAACCCTCGCCCCGCAACGGGTGACGCTCCTGGCATTCACTTGGTGCTGGTGTGAAGGGAGGGGGTGGCACTCCCGTGTCCTCAATCAGCGCTCTCGGCAAGTCACGCTCCTGTATCTCGTGGCCCACATGACAAAGACTGAACAACTTGGACTGGTCCGCAGGGTCTCCTGCCTTTGGTTCATTTAACACAGACGGACGGGCACCTCTAAGGGGCGGGCCTCACCTCCTTAGGGCACATTGGGGGTGACAGACAATCACATTACTTCTTAAATACAGTAATGTTGTCATTGTAAAATATTCAAAAATGAGAAATCCATGGTGCTATGAAACCACATCCTCTGAATAAAGACCGTTGTCCTAACCCCCAGTCCCTCAGAAGGTGACGTTATTTGGAGACAGGGTCTTTACAAAGGTAATCACGTTAAAATGAGGTCATTAGGGAGGACCCTCATCCAATATAACTGGAGTTCTTACAGAATGAAGACATTTCCATGCAGAGGCAGACACACATCCAGGGAAGACGGTGTGACAAGACACAGAGGGACGACAACCATCCACAAGCTACAGAGAGACAGGCCTGCAAGAGGTGCTGCCCTCACTGGCCTCAGGGGACCCCACCCCGCCGACACCTTTATTTGCAGAACTATGAGGCAGTACATGTCTGATGCTGAAGCCACCTGGTCTGTGGAAGTTTGTCCTGGCACTGAGGAAGGCTGGGGAGGGTCACAGAGGAGGCCACAGCTGAGCACGAACCATACGGAAACAGAGGACACCTGCTCCAGGTACCGGCAACGCCTGACCCGAGGCCTGCTTCGGCACGAACGAGGGCAGCTGGCGTGTGTGGAGCTGAACGAGCAGAGATGAAGGGCAGGAAGAGGATGGAAATGAATGCTGAAGGCGGACCACAAAGGGCCGTGGAGGTCTCGTTTGTCGCGGAGTCTCCCTCGCACGTCTTGTCCCAGTCTCCCAGACAGACCCCGCCAGCCTCTGCCCGAGGGCGAGCAGCCCCGTGCCCGCAGGCCGCCCCGCACACGGGCGCTGCGGGCTCGGCTGCTCTGAATCACCCGCTGCGTGTGAAGGCCCGGTGGGGCGCGCCGGTGCCCGCCTCCCAGGCTCCTTCACCTCTAACGTGTGTGTCTGTGACAAGCATGCACTGATCACGTGCAACTCCGTGACAATCTGCTTCGAAATCAAACGAAACGAGGGAAAAGGTTCCACACAGAAGACTGGGCAAAAGCAATCCGGCAGTCAGGGGCCACCAGTGTTGTAAGAAGTGGCATCGATGGTGGCACAATTCCAGCTGCAGCAAAGTGATGTTCCTGGCAGTTCTGAAACCGTGGCCACCCCCCTTGTCAGATCGTACTGTCCCCCGAGTCATCAGGCCACTTGCCTGGTGTGGGTCACGGTCCCCAGAAAACTGGACTCTGCGGTGATCCCGATGGGCCACCCCGTGTCTATTTAATACACTGTTTCTACTCAAATAGTGAAAAGCTGCTCTTTGTAATTCAGAGCCCTAATAAGCGATTCACTCCCCTAAGCACACTGGGGGTTGGAAAGCCCAGTCCCCCATCCTGCCCTCAGAGTCCATGTCACTAGTGCTCAGTGCCTGGTCCCCAACAGAAAACGCCCCGAGACAAGTTAGCAACAACCTCTCAGGCTCTGCACCAAACCCACCGAATTAGACACTCTAGGGAGGGGGCCCCGAAATGAGTTCTAACAGGTCCTTTAGGTGATTCCAATGCTGACGAACGGCTGACAAGCACTGTCCTAATACACCCCCATTTTTACCATTTTAACAGGTATTACAAATGTCTTCCCCTCGTGCTAGGGAGACTACTGGGCCCTTTTCATGCTCGGACTGGAGTGGCAGAAGGGTTTAACGATCGGCAAAGACTTGTCTCTGTTTCTGCATCCTCTTGTCAAAACGGGCTAATCACTGTCCAAAAACCCTGTCACCATGTCTGTGTCAAAAGGGGATGAATGACAATAGACCCTCTTCCCAAGGATGACAGAACAGGAATCCAAAATGCTACACGAGACGAAGCTAACTTCCCGCTGTAAGTGGGACGCTCCTCGCCCTCTCTGCTATCCTAGTGCCCATCTCACTCAGTGATTCAATTTTCACAGTGCTTCCCATTATCCCACATCCAATTTTATGGGGGTTTTTGTCTTGTTTTGTTTTGCTTTAATTGTTTGGTTGGTCGGGAAGTTTAGGGACCCGTCAATAATGCTTCCACTGAGCAACCTGGTGACAGAACCACTGAATTGAAGCTGAAGTTCCCGTTGGCTCCCTCAGCTCTAACACTAGGGGGTTAGGTGGGCAAAGAGTTCGAGTCAGACTATGGACTGGAATGAGTAATATTTATTAACAGAGAGAAAATACAGACATGGACGCCCTGAGGTATAGGACAGAAGCCAGGGGGAGGTCTGTGGTGCTCCTGAACCTCCATCTGCAGAGAGAAAGCCTTTCTAGAAATAAGCCACACCTATATAGACAAGACTCTCTGAGGAAGAGCTTTGACTGAGTTAAACTGGAAAAACAAACAAACAAACAAACAAAACAAGCACAAAAGCAGGTGAAATGTCAATCAAAGGAAAGGTAGCATGGGTCCTGGCAGTGGGGTGGGGCGGGGTCCTGAATCCAAGGCACGGCATTATGAGCGGTTTACAAAGCCTCTGAACAGTAGGCAGTGTTTGTGCTTACTCATGCACATACAAGAATGCAAACACCTTTTGTTTCCTCTGCTCATTCTTCCTTTATTTTATGTGGGGGATGCAGAGGTGGTTAGATTGCAGATTTGCCCACCACATACTCAATAGCAGGGTAAGATGGAAGCCTACCACGGAGAGGCTGACCACTGTCTCTCAGTATAACTCTGTATTTTCTCACACAGAAAAAAAATGCAAAAAAATGTAAATAAATGGGGTCGCTGGATCATGTTAATAGGAATATCTTTGGATGCAGTGAGTTATCACAGGAATAAAAGTTATATAGCAATCACTAAAATGAAAATTGAAACTTAACTATACATTGACAGAGTACCAGGCGTGTTCTACATGAAAAGAAGGTACACTGCACACGGTGAGCAACCAAAGGGGTGGATTGCTAGGGGCATTCTTGGGTCTACTTAGCCCCCAGTGAGTCCCAAGACACCGGTCAGAACTGCCACCGTGATCCTGACCGAAAAGGGAGCATCAGACTTTAATTGGGCAGACTCTCTCAGGAATTTGGAAATATATATACATATATATTTTAATGAGACACAGAGATTCGTGGAGTCAACGGAGTGAATATGGCCGGATTCTAGAAAGAAGATTCATGAGGAACAAGCGCTCAAGGGCCTGATGGATTTTGATTTTTGTCTTTTGAGAGACTGCTTATTCTGGGCTGCCTTGAATGCTATGGCATAAGAAAATATCCTTTCAGTAAACCCAACACTTCCCTTCAGCTAGCAAGAATTAATCACTGTTGTTTGCAACCCAAGGACCCTTCACTAACCACAACATAGCACTCTTCAAAGGCACGTGCAACTACGTGTGAAAAACTATGAAGCTGTCATCATGGTGTCTGAACAAGAGAGTAACGGACACGTTTGCAAACGGAGTGCTTATTCTGTGTGGCTAACACAGAGTACACTTACTAGGAATGGTGTTTCGTATTTGAACAATAATAATAAAAAAGAGAGAGAAGCTGCTACAGTAATGTTTGCTTAAGAGTGATGAGGAAATAATGTGATTGATTGAAAACAAAATCACTTTTTCAAGGTTCCATTTCCAAGGGACCATGAATCCTGAAATACAAAGAGCCATGTTGTCTGTGCTAGTAAAATACTAGTCTGTCTTTTATCACTTCATCTGAGGTATAATGAGCTTCTATCCCTATCACCTGGGCAAAGCTTACCTTATTTCATAATAATTGAAATATAATAAAGCACAAAGGTCCTCATGCTTTATACGACATTTCATTGAAACACAAACAGTCCAATTTTACTCACTTCCTAAAGCCAGATAAATGCCAAGGCCACGGGGGTGTCTGTTATTAATAACAATGCAAGAAGGCGTCCTGGGACAATGCTCGCAGCGGTGATGTCTGCACTGTGCAGGGACCAATTCAAGCAGAATCATCTCCTCTGACTGTCAGTGCCATCGAGTGGCATCTGTTTGTTAATAAGCATCTGCCTGGAACTGGCTTAGACAATGCGGGGATTTGGTGTACATGGTCGAGTGGTTAGAACAGCACACTGAGAATCCACGTTTTGGGGCTGGAACCCAGGTCTGTTACTGTCACCTTAGGCTGCCTTGGAATGAGTCAGTCTATATGACATTAAAACAATCTCTGAATTTGGGTGGAGGCAGTGGTGAGGGAGGGGCGGGAGAGGCTCACACCAATTTGGCATCCTAGCGATTATTAGATTATTCCTTCATCAGCCAAAAGGAGGAGGGGTAGGTAGCATTCTGACCCTGAACTATATCAATGGTTATTACCCAAAATGTGTTTTAAGACTATTGACTAAATTGGGTACATAATTCCTCTGTCCTGGGAAATATTACAATATAACAAGCATAAAAAACAGGGAAAAGAATTCACTTATGCCACTATTAGATATGCAAGAAAAATGCTTCTCTATTAAACCCAGGGATGCCTTCTTCTCTTAAAAGAAAAAGTTTATAATTTAAATGCTAGTACTTTGCCCTAAGTATGGAAATACCACAAAGTATAAAATTATATAAGATCTTATTGCCCATTTCTTTAATTCTAAAATGGGTGATGAGGACCGTCAGCCAAATCAATAACTTTCCGATAACATGATAACTAATAGGAAGATCATGAAAAGTTAACATTCATTATTTGTGAAAGTCGAGTTTTCTTCTTTGACATTAAACTAAGAATATATTTCCAAAACTGTGAGAATTTAAACTACTTTAAAAGCAAAACTGAATTTGGAATTGCTGAGAAAATTCATTGAGAATTAATTGACAATGCCAAATAAATAATACAAATGCTGATATTAGAATTTATATTTGGAAAACTACAAGCCTCGACTAAAATTTTAAACATTTAAATAGAGCTTTAAAAGAATTTATTATTAATATATACTATTTTTAGTAAATATTTGCAAGTAAAATTTCCTGATATTTGTAGTAATCAATAACTTTTCCCTGATGTCATGATCACATACATATAAGAATGCAAACACCAAAGTCCTTGTATTTTGACAGGCTGTATAAATAATGAATTTACTAAGTATCCTATATTGAAACGATACAGTGTATACCGTAATTCCAAAGTTGATTTATATTAGTGCAAGTTTTTCTTCTCGGGTGGTCCATTATTATAAAAATAACATGGAATGTTTAACCAAAAATGTCAACTGCGCATGGCCCAATTAAAAACGTGTATTAAAATATATTTATATACCCAAACGGCAAAATGAATAGAGGATAGAAAAACCATTTGATTCTAAATTACTCAGTTCGTTTAATTTTTTTCTATTTTTTTCTTCCCTTATCGTACATAGCACACCAGGGCGACAAAGCCTGGGCGAGGATGAGCACGCCCAGCTTAGGATTGCTCTGTACAGTACACTTATTTCTGGAGTCACGGCAGGCGTCTAAGCCACAAAGCCTGGTGCTGGGAGGAGCCATGGGCGGCTCACCAGACGGCACAGTTGGGTGGTGGAGAAAGTGGGAAGAGAGGAAACACAGAAACTTGGAAAACGCCACCTCAGTATGTCAGGTGTGGGATTCATTCCCGGATCGAACTGCATCCCAAAACGCCTAGGGCAAATGGACAGCCTCGGTGAGCCCAGGCAATCAAACGTCTGACTTCCCACGGTAGGAATGACGTGACTCTCAGGGACTCATTGTTCTTTCTTTGCTTGTTTGTTTGTTTTGGAATTTTCTTTCCCCAGCTTGTTCTCACCTGGTGATGGTCCCAAGGTAATGTTGAGTCCAGACTGAGATTTTATTTTCTAATAAAGAAGGAAGAGGGATGATGTGAGAGGCCACCAGGTGAATGCTAATCACACGGGGTAGAAGGAAGCCATCCGACAGGGAAGCTGTCCAGGTAATCCAAGCACGGGAAGGGAAGTCACACTAGCATCCCGGGAATCAGCCTTCTGTTTCCAAGATTATACAAACATCTTTAAAAAGTATCAAGGAGACTTTTTAAAGAATGACATAAGCATGATCTCAACTAAATCAATTTACATGATGAGATCCTTTGAAAGTGGTTAAGACTTTCCTACATCAGGCTTAAGGAAGCATTGCTGCTCCTACTGCCTAGAATAATTTCTTACAACTGGTCACATGGCTCAGGCCCTCACTTCGTCCATCTCTTTGCTCAGACACCTCCTCCTGAGAGCAGCTCTCCCAGCCATTCTCGGTAGAGTGACACCCAACACACCCCCCTCTCACTCGTCTTTATCTGCTGGGTGTGGATCACCTTCACTTACTGGTGTGAACCTCGGAGGGCAATGCCTCTCTGTCCCTGATGACCCAAAAACTCTAACAGTGACGAGCAGCATAGAACAGCCAATCACTATATGCTTGTGAATAAATAGATGAAAAGAAAATCTCTCTTGGTTTGTGTTCTGTTCTTATTTGCTTCAAGAGAAGGGAAGAAGACTGCTGGCTCCACTCTCTAAGAAAGGTCCGTTCATGTTTCCATGTCACCAAGATCAGGAAGCAGGTGCTGCTCCATGTTGAGGCAAACACCCTGACTCAGCTTCTGAGAACCCGCCGGCCACCTCGTGGACACCTCCGCGAGCCTGTCCTACAGCAGTACCTACCCTGTGATGCCCACGCCATGGCCCACGCCATGAGCTCTTTGAGAGAAAGGCTGGATAGAGTCACATTTGCATCCTTAGCCTGAAAAAGGCCACAACAGCAGTAGTTTCAAGGAGAAGATGAGAAAAAAATGAGAAGGATGGGGGAGAACAGAGTAGAAGGAATTAGAAGAGTAGGAAGAAGAAAAGTAACAGTGATAGAATGGGAGATGAATGTAAAAACTAAACTCACTGAAAATGCCTTCCTAGACCCCTCACCCCTCCGAGAGCTGTTTCTCTCATCTCCAGCCTGACAGTCTCCGATTAAGTTGCCTACGCACTCTGGCCACTCGCTCTCCTCCCATTCTTTCTTGAACTTACTCTATTCAGATTTTGGCTTCACCACTCAAAGCCACTGAGGACTTCCATGCTGCTACATCTAACGATCAATTCTTAGTCCTCATCTTATTTGATTTTCAATTCGTCATCCCTGCTATTTGAAACACCTTTTAGAACTTGGTCTCCGGGATACAGTACTTCCTGTTTTTCTTCCTACCTCTTCGGTTACTTCAGTTCATCTTTCTGAATCCATCTCCAGTTCTAGACTTCTAAATACTCCATTGGTTCAGTCCTCCAGTGCTTTCTCTGCTAGAGATTACAGCCCAACTCCTAGCGTTACATATTGTTTATACACTCATGATTCCTCAAATTTGGACCTCCATCATGGACTACTCTTAGTTCTGGATTTGTACATCCAAAATGTCCACTCAGCTCTCCCAGTATACTTGGGTATACTGCAAGCATTTCAAACTTCACAAGAACAAAACAGAGTTCTAAATTTCCATTCCACACCCCAAACTTGCTTCTCACACTTCAATAAAAGTCATCATCATCCAATTAGTTGTTCACAACCAGAGCCTCTGAGTCATACTGAATGTCACGCCAATGACATAGTCAAATAATTAGCAAGTCATACTGGTCTTACTTCCACCTTGAGAACATAACCAAGCATGTGTGACCATCTCACCCCCATTTATCCCATTTAAGTCATCCACATAAGATAAGCATCAAAAATTAAAGGACTTTAACAGAATTAATAGTTGTTTCAAATAACTCACATAATTTCCAAGCAGTGATGCCTACATACATATTTTGTAGTATTTGCAAGAGCTGCTCTGTGATATGAAAGTATCTGTGAATTTTATTGGTTACAAAGTCACTAGAACTGCTCTTACAACTTTGCTTCATTGTCCACACTTATAATCAAATGAAATCCTAAAATTCAGTTAGAGGTTCATGGAAATAAAAATGCATGAGGAAAAAAAAAATAAAAGGACTTTGTTTTTCACTGATCTATCCCCAACACTATCTGATTCTTTATTTATTATCTACCTCTCTCTCTAGGATGTTCAGGAAAGGTCTAGATCTATCTTGTTCACCCCTGCAATCCAGACTCATGCTTGACAACCAGTATATATTCAGTAAGTATTTGTTGAATAAATTAAAACAGAATAAAAAAGAAAGATTATTACCTTTTTTATTACCAGGATTATGAGGGTAATAATTGTTATAGCAGTTAATGTTTATAGAGTATTTACTCTATAATGAGTCCTAAAGTAAGCAATTTTATCCACTGGATTATATCATTTTTTTTTCACACAAAGGCCTTTTAAGGAAGAAACTAGAATTATGTCTGTTTTATAAACAAGAAAACGGAACTGTTATGAAGGCAAGTGAGTCACAGATTTCTACAGCGGGCAGAGGAGCCACGTCTTGAACCTAGGTATCTGACTTCCCATCATGCTCTTAACCACTACGAAACAGGGATGTTCAGGTGTTCTATGGACGCTTGAGGCAAGGATGAACAATGGAACACCGGACACAGGAAATTCACCAAGGGGTCAAACAGAATCGGAGAGAAAGGAGGAAGGGAAGGGAAGAAAGGAGGGAGGGATAGGTGTCAGGTATAGAAAATTTTCCCCCTTCCTGGGGGTGATCTCCGTCTGTGTCCAAAATACCAGAGTAAAGCTTGATCTTCCTCCCAGACTGACCTAATTGGCTTTGGAGGGAAATGAGAAAAAGGAAATTAGCATTACCCTGTTTCCTCTTGATGAATTTCGTTAGCCCTTGAATGAGGCAAAAGCAAGCTGATCTTAAACTAGGTGGTCCTGCCCTGTGGGAAATAAGTTTCACTTGAAACTTAGTGGTTTATTGTTTCTCATGTTCACACAACTCTTCTTAATTTAGCCAAAAAATACTCATTTTCGATTTATACTCAACAGAACCACCTTGTCTTTAATTTTTTAGCTCCAACCATACATCAGTTGTTTTTCTAATTTAATTGTAATCTTTTTCACACGCACACAAAATCTATGAAATCTATTTCATGCGTTGGATGCCTAAAACAAACCCTTTAATCTCTGGACAGAATTAGTTTAAGCTTCAATTTAAAAACATAATCAAATTAGTTTTTGCTTTAACAAACTCAACAGCACTGACAAAAAGAAAATCACTAATTTCACCATCTTAAACATAGTGTTAACATTGTATAAATCCTCTAATCCATCATAAACTTGCAACAACTAAACCAGCCTTAAGAAATTAGTGAATCCATGTTTCTCTAGCACACTGCTACAGGAGTTTGTCCCCAGTATTACACAGAGTGAGATGAAAGCCTCTCTGGAGAGGTGAGACTTACAGAATGATTTGAATGAAAAGGTCAAGTAGATTTCAGGATTTTGGATGTCAGAATTTCACTACATAAACAAATGTTTACTTAATTTTTAATATTCTATGGGACCGTGTTATAATCTCTGGCCAGCAGCTGGACTGAGGAAATGCCCACACATTTTTGGTTCCGCTTTACTATTTTTAATATCAGTGGCTGCCCTTAAGGAGTTCATAATCTTTCATGTTGTAATAGTGACAAAATGAAGTAAGTACGGCCACAGATACATGTGTAAGAGCCAGGACCAAGACACAGGGCCGATGAGGAGGAGAACAGAACATACCAGACAAACTTCACTATGGGAGGGGGTTTTGCCAGGCAACTGAGCTTGGGAGGGAATATTCCAGGCAGAGGAAACTGGTTGAGTAAAAGACTCGGGGGAAGCCGTGTCTCACGTTTGGAGACTGGCTTGTCCAAGAAAAACACAGGACAAAGGAAACTCACCAAGTGGTCAAACAGAATTGGAGAGAAAGGAAAAAAAATGAGTTAAAGCAGCATGAGGGGTCTTCAATCTTCTCTCTCTCTCTGGGAGCCTACTCATTGGATTTTCCTTCATAACGGAAGAATAATTCACATCTAAGTATTTGCATTTCAGTTCTACACATGCTTCCAGTTATTCACATCTTGGAAAAGTGGATACATTAATGTGTGTTAAATACTCCTCTTTCGTACAGTTAGCTTTTCCCCAACCAACCAACTAATACAGGGGCTCTATAATGCTGGTTTTATTAGAAATGTTTCTGTCTGCAATGGTCCCCAACACAATTTTTCAAAGTGTTTTATTAGGTCCCATGGAAAGCACCATCGGAAGCTTCTCATCCCTGTCCCAGCAGGCAATGGTCTCTGTCACTTTCTTTCTCAAGCAGCCTCGTTGCTCCTGGGTTTAAGTACAGAGTATCACTAAGCTCATGGCCCTGCAGGGAAGAACTCCGAAACAAGGCCTGCCTACTGCCACATCTATATTTCAAAGGAAGTTTGTTTACTCTTCTTATCAAAAACCCACTGCCACAGAGATGGGTTTAAAGAAATTCTGAGATTCTAAAATAATAAAATAATATTTATTCTTCCAGATTTCTCAGCACAAAGGAGCAAAAGCCATTCTTATCATGTGAAAATGACCCACTTGACCCTCTATTATTAGAATGAGTGCTCAGATACGGTGGAATTTTGCACTAGCGGTGATAAATTCTTTCCAACTCTCCTACTTTGTATCTCAAGTAAGGTATAGCTAAAGGGATCACCGGGTGATTTAAATCTGATTCTTAATGAATCTTATCATAGATGTAAAGCTTGGAAAACCACATTCCTTATCTCTTTAGAAAGTCAGGGGTTTGAGGAATTTTCTACAAGTATTTAAAATTATAATGGGCTTTTTGGTGTGTGTGATCTGTCTAAAGGTAAAAAAGAAAAATACTCTTATTTCAGAAATGTGACAGAAATGCTTTAACTAGAACATCTTACATTGGTTTTAATTCTTCATTTTCTTCAAAAGGGCATGGAACGACATTACAGGGTAAAGGAAAAAATTGATAATATCACATTTGGTAGTACACACGTGTCATCAGCACCAATTACTGCTACTAGTTACTTTTCAGATATTAAAATCTTATATTTATCTTAGATGTCTACAATACATTCAAAAGAGGTGGTAGAACTGTCAACTGATCAACGGCAGAGCACTGGGTGCTTATTTACTGGATTTGAGTTTGGAGAACAGAACTAAAGGCCTAAATGGAGCTGGAGCTGATTGAGCCTCATGGGTTTCCTGCAAATACATTTTTTCATCTCCTGCTTCCTGGATTAGTCGAGTATTAGAGTAGCCTTTATTATTATTATTACTTATTTTGTATTGATTTATTTTGTCTGCTCCAACCTCAGGTCCTTGGTCTGGCCTCTACTTCCTTGAATTGTCTCATAACCTTATAAAGAAGCTTTATTATTATTTTTTTAAATACCTATAGTTGGTTTATGTTGCATGAACTTTTCTTTTTCTTTTTTGGTTATTCTTAATTTTTTTTTTTTACCAAATGATTTAAATATCTAATAAAGACTAAATAAATAAAAACAACAAAACCACAGTAATTTAAAACAACTCCTCTAAAATAACTAGAAATTCTCCTATCCTAACTTATAGTACAAGATCTGCAAGTTCTGCCATCTCAGGGCATACGTAAGACAAGGTCATGATATAAAAATGTATGGACTCACAATTTCACTAACTATTAATTCATGCATTCTATACTTAGGAGGCTGACTTCAAGGCTAAAGTTATTTTATGTACACATTTAACTGTAAACACGGTTTTATGTCTTCACATGAAGGACATAAAGACAAGTTCCCCCTTCAAAATGAGTGAACACAAGTCAGGTAGTGAATAATAATTACCAGCCAAGAGTCATTCAAACTGGGAATCAGACAGCTCATTACAAGTGTCTTATGTTATTGATCCAGGTTACCAACCAAGGCCATTACTCCAATATGAATGCAATAATCTAAAGGCTAAGTGAATTTTTTCAGGCAAAATAAGCTACAGTTATATTGTGTAAGGAAATGAACACTTTACTTTGTTCAATAACATTAAGGAAGGACCTTGGAAAATATTGTAATTCAAAGAAATCTTGTGAAGAGACCTTGGAGAACCAAGATAGTGGAGTAAGTAAACATGGTATCTGCTTCATTCTATGAACACATTAAAGTTACAACTAAATTATTGAACATCCAACCTGGAGAACCATCTGAAGTCTAGCTGAACAGAAGTTTTATAACTAAGGGTACAAAAAGAAGGAGGCTACATTGAGACTGGTAAGAGAGGCGCAGACACAAAAGGAGCCAAACCTTCAGTGGTGGAAGAGAATCAGGAAGAATATCTCAGCCATAGAGTTTTCCCTGGGAGGAACAAGGGACCCCAGCCTCATGCCAGGCTCTCCAGCCTGAAGCACTGGTGGTGGGAAGAGGAGCTCCACAACATCTGATTGTGAAAACCAGTGGGGACTCCAACCATCCAGTTGGGACAGAAGGCTGCAGGACACTCAGACATCATCTTAAAGTGCCTATGCAGACTCAGTTCCTCACAGGTACTCACTCTAAGCTCCCACAGAGAAACAGTGACTCAGGGAGCACTGAAGGCATATTGGGGGACAGACTGAGGTGTGTGGCTTTGAAGCAAGGGCTGGAGGACAGTCGTAAATTTTCCTGGGTGCATCCTCCTCCCATTCAGCAGGTTGGTAGGCACCATCTTTCTTGTGTTGCTCCCACTCCCATATGGCCAAATCTGAACCTGATTGGTTTGGTGAGCTCCATTCGCTCCATCCTGCTGACTCACAGGACCCTAACCCTCCCAACTTTGCCAATGCCAGAGGCACTTTCTCCATGAGCGGCTAATCCACCTCCATTGCAATATTTTTTTGAAAAATATTTAAGTCTGCAGGCCCCAGGTGGGCAGCTACTGGCATTAGTGTGCTCTGAGACTTTTGCTGAGTAGCTCCAGGCACAGCATAGGCACCAAAGCAGAATCTACAGGAACATCCCATGCAGGTGACCAGGGAGATTGTGCCAAGGCCCCACAGGGCACCTACTACATAAGGCTATCCAGCAATACTGGGAGATGTAGCAGATCTATCTAATACATAGAAACAAAGACAGGCATCCAAAATGAGGAAACGAAGAAGTATGCCTCAAATAAAAGAAGAGCAGAAAATTCCAGAAGAAGAACTAAACAAGATGGAGGCAAGCAACCTATCAGATACAGAGCTCAAAATGATGATTATAAGGATGCTCATGGAAGCTAGTGAAAACTTCAACAGAGAGATAGAAAGCATAAAGAAGGAGACAGAAACCATAAAAAAAAACAAAACAACCAGTCAGAAACAAAATATAGTAACTAAAATTCAGAATGCAATAGAAGGAGTCAGCAGCAGATTAAATGGAGCAGAGGATCGAATCACCAAATTGGAAGACAAAGCAGTAGGATATATTAGGTCAGAACAGCAAAAAAGAAAAAGAATCCCCAAACATGAGGATAATTTAAGGGGCCTCTGGGACAACATCAAGCACCACAACATTCACATCATAGAAGTACAAGAAGAGAGAATGCAAGGAACTGAGAACCTATTTGAAGGAATAATGACTGAAAACTGCCCTGACCTGGTGAAATAAACAGACATACAAGCCCAGAAAGCACAGAGAGTCCCAAACAAGATCAACCCAAGTAAGACACACAAAGGCACATTGTAATTAAAACAGCAAAGGTTAAAGACAAAGAGAGAATCCTAAAAGTAGCAAGAGAAAAGCAACCAGTTACTTATAAGGGAGCTCCCATAAGACTGTCAGTTGATTTTTCAACAGAAACTTTGCAGGCCAGGAGGGAGTGGCAGAAAATATTCAACATGATGAAAAGCAAGGACCTACAACCAAGATTACTTTACCCAGCAAGGCTATCATTCAAAATAGAAGGACAGATAAAGAGCTTCCCAGACAAGAAAAAGCTAAAGGAGTTCATCACCACCAAACCAGTATTACAGGGAATGTTAGTTAGAGGGACTGCTTTAAGATGGTGGGGGCGGGGGAAGCAAAAGTATAAATAATAATAAAATGGAAATAGCCATACAGCAACAATTACCTTCCATGTAAATGGATTAAAAGCTCCAATCAAAAGACATGGAGAGTATTGCATTGAGTGAAGTGTCAAACAGAGGAAGACAGATACAAGTTGACTTGGCTTATAGGTGAAACCCAAAGAAGAAAATAAACAAGCAGAACATAAACAGATTCATAGATATAATAAATGTTTGGTTTGGTGCCAGATGGGTGGAGGGTTGGGAGAAGGGTGAAATAAGGAAAAGAGATTGGGAAGTTCAGGTTGGTGGTTACAAAGTAATAGTTATAGGGACATAGGGTATAACATGGGAATATAGTTGATGAGGTTGTAATAACTATGGGTAGTTTTGGATGGGTACTAGGATTTGTTGGGGTGATGGGAGGAGGGTGGGAGGGGTGGTTGAAAAAGAGGAAGAAATCAAGAAGTACAAATTCATAGTTACAAAATAGTCACAGGGATGTAAAATGCAGTATAGGGCATACAGTCAACAACATTGCGATAACTACATATGGTGTCAGATGGGAACCAGAGGTATCGGAATAAGGATTTTGTAAGTTATATACTGATAAATGTCTCATCACTATGCTGTATACTTGAAACCACGTAATATTGTATGTCAAATATTAACTGAAAAATAAAAATAAATGAGAAATTAATAAAAAGTCCTGAGATTTCCAAGGTTGAAAAATCTTATAAAAGAGCAGTTTATAATGAGAAACCCTCATCTCCTGCTTATTGTCTGTCCCAGGCGTCCCCCCATTCTTAGTCTTCCATGATCTCGATTTTACTCGATTCACCACTAATGGTTAGTCTCCAAGCAGCATCTTCTGTCTGCTCTTCCATCCATCCTCTCAACAAGGTCCTCTAGTTAGAAGTTTAGAAATGTTTGAGATAGAGTGATACTATTTGGATGAGTGCCTTATACTGATTTAGCAAAAATGTGGAGAAAACAGTAAAATATGCTGAAGCCGATCAACTCCAAGAAGCTCGAATTTCTATACACTGAAAACTATTTGACTTTGATGAAAGAAATTGAAAAAGATACAGATAAATGAAAAGATATACCATATTCATGTATCAGAATAAATTAATATTGTTAAAATATCCATATTACCCAAACCCATGTAAAGACTGATACAATTCCTATCAAAATTCCAGATCATTTTTCACAGACATAGAAAAATTAATCCTGAAATTTGTATGGAGCCACAGACACTCTGAATAACAACCTAAGCAATCCTGAGAAAAAAAGCTGGAGGCAACACACTTCCAGATTTCAAATTGTATTACAAAGCTATAGTAACCACAGTAGTAAGATGCTGGCATAAGAATAGACACATACTCGTAGACCAATGGAACAGAATTGAGAGCTCAGAAACAAAACTTTGCCTATACAATCAATTATTATTTCACAAAGGAACTCAGAATACTTAATAGAGAAAGGATTATCTCTTCAATAAATCATATTGGGAAACTGCATAATCTTGCAGAAGAATGAAATTGGACTCCATCTTACACTAACCACAAATTTTAACTCAAAATAGTATAAAACTTAAACAAAAGGTTGGTAGCTGAAGAAAACACAGAAAAAGTCTTCCTTAATATTGGAGTTAGCAACAATTTTTTTGGATATGACGTCAAAAGGCACAAGGAACAAAGACAAAAATAAATAAGTGAAACCACATAAATTAAAAACTTTCTGCATAGCAGAAGAAATAACCAACAAAATGAAAAGTCCACCTACAGAACGGGAGAAAATACTTGCAAATCATTTATCTGATAAAGAGTTAACATCTAAAATATATAAGGAATTCATATAACTCAATAGCAATAATATTTTTTTTAATGGTCTGATTAAAAAAATGGGTAGAGGAGCTATCCCTAAAGTGTTTTCAAAGTCTTAATGCTTGAAGTTATAGAAATTATAGAATCTTCTGGTCAATATCAACAATGACAGTCTATTGCCTGGAAGAAACCCATCCTTTGCCATCAGGATAATATACATTTGAGAATTATCTGAACCAAAGGACACTAGTTTCTTAATAAATATATGTTGTCTTTGCAATCCACAAGAGTACACTGGCTCCCCGCCAATTGCTGGAAAGGTTAGGGCCAGAAACATAAGTTTTAGCCCCAAAACCAAAGCATTTTCTCCCATGGTTCCTATGTTACGTGTAAGAGCACTACACATCATAGTGACTCAAGAGTCATAAAAGTTTTCAAATCCTATGTCCTTTATGCCATTTAAAATTTTTCAATGCTGTGTCCTTCATGCCATTTAGAAATTCAAATAACATTAAACAATTTCATTTTTGTTTTTTAACATGACTCTTGTTCAAAAATGTTATTCACCACTCCACTTGGGTCAGCCTTGTCTGCTAACTCCCACTTACCTCTGGGGCTTAGCTAAGCATCTACCTTCTTCTAGAGTCTTCCCTTGAAGCATGCCCCAGTGAGCTGTGCTCACTGCTCATGTTTCTACCCTTAGCAAGTAGAGATTACCTGTTGTCTTGTTGTTCCTTTCATTATTGTTTGTCATAATGACCCTGGAAGAGTATCTAAAACACAGAAAGTACTCAGAAATGCATGGTCTGAGTAGGAGGCCTATCATCAGATTTCTTATCCCATTTTTTCCTTCCATAAAGCCAGTTTTTTATAGCAGATTTATAACTGTGAAAAATAAAAACTGGGAAAACATCCAAGTTTCACTGTACCCACTACAGCCTTGGAGACATCACTTCTTATATTATTAATAGACTACTTTTAAATGTAATGTGCATTCATTGAGCCTAATCTACGTTGGACATTATCCTGGGTACAGACTGTTGAAAGTCAAATATGACATGATGCCTGTCCTTAATAAGCATATATTATAATAGGAGAAGATAATTAGATTATAATGATTATAATGATATGCAACCAATTGTATGATAGAGTTATGCACAAAATGTTATGGACTTATGAAACTACACTCTCAATTACATCAATGAAGATAAAAAGTCAAACAACTGAAGTAAAGTCTGTCTAGATTAAGTAGAAAAATAAATTATTTAAACGACACCAGATAATTCACAGAATCACTGCAGAGGCCAGAGAACCAATGTCAGAAAATGACCTGAAACTAAGAATGACTAGGCTTTCATAATCAAAGCCAAAAATCAGTGCCACAAAAGCAAGTTAGCTGGGGCACTGCTGGTCCTACTCCTGCAAACGAGAAGTTGAGATGGAACTGCTGCTGGCAGCTCATGCTGGACACCACAGCCACCCCCGATACGTGAACGAAATGGGGTCCCCATTGCTCCTGCTTCTTTGTGTCCCTGGTTCTTGGATTCATCCAAGAAATTCTTACCAGCCACAACCGGGTCATATGGCCATGCCGTAGCGCCAAGGGAGGTTGGGAGCATGTACGAGTGTATCTGACCCCTTTAACTCACAGTGACATGCAGTCTTATCCTTTCATTAAGACTCGTGCAACTGGTCATTCTCTAGAATTTATTCACAGATACAGACTAAAAATGTGCTGTTAATAAAGACCAATGTACACACCACAATCCAAAATTAGACCACGAGGGAAGAGTAGGTCAGGGGTACGCATAGCTTTCTCCAATGTGCTATGTTTTGGTAAATTAAATTGGAATTAGCTGGCCGTCCAGGCCAAAAGCAAAGCATTTGCAAAGGCACAGAATATCCTGACACCCACAGAAGGCTGACTGGGTGGGGCAGAGAGGATACGCAGTGGGCCTTGAGGTGGGAATTAAGGAGGGGCAGCAGGGGGGTGAGACCGGTGATTCACACAGACCCTGGATCGGGAAGGACACACATTCCATGCTGGACATCATTTACTTAATCCTCTGGGGAAAGGGAAGCTAGGAACAGATCATGAAATGGCTTTATTTGTATTTTAGACAAATCCTCATAGCGGAACGGACACTACATTGGAGGGGCTAATCCGGAAGCACGGAGGACTGGTGAACAAAATGAGGCGCAGAACTACAGTAACTGCAGAGACAATGGGGCTAAGGGGGCATACTCAAGACATGCTAACAAGCTGAGCAGAGGTCAAAATCTAAAATGTGCTAAGCACTGAGGATCAAAAAGATAAAAGAAGAAAACACAACGCATTTTCTTGAGGAATTTAGGGTTTAGTTTAAGTACAACTAAAAGGTAAATGATGTCATGAGAATTCTTGTGTTTTAAAATTAAGTCCCTGAGTGTCACCTGTATATAAACTGGGACCAGTGGACACTTCAGTAAAGCAACAGTCCAACCAGATATTAGAATCTCACAGTTTTCAATACTTACCATGACAAGACAGAGACAAAAAAGAAAGGAAAACTCAAATTCAACATAGACAGTGGTATTGGGAATTATACAGCCTTGTTATATCATATAGCTTTAGGTTTTGTGTAGAATGGATAGTAAAAGGCAACAATGGGATGATTTCTGGGTGTGGGTAATTAATAAAACACTGCGAAGAGACACATATGATATAATTTTTCATAAGCTATAAGTCATAAAATTATATATCACAAAAAAATTATATAGGAATTTCCTCTACAGCCTTTTTTTGTCTAAAAGGTGAAGGAGAAAATTCCATTCTTCCTCTTCTCTTTCCCTTAATAAATTATTTGTCAAATCCCTTCTACATGCCTCAAACTAGGCGAGATGACAGAGTCACAGTGCAAAGTTCTTGACCTCACAGAGGTTATAGTAAGGCAAGGAAGATGGACATTTAGCACAATGATTGCATCTGTGAAGGAGAGAGACGCACAGAACACTTTAATGGGAATAGAATCCCAGAATGAGCTATTCCAACTAGTTCCTGAGGTCTGAAAAACTGAGGCTGAATAAGTTACTAATAGTTAATTAAGTCTTCACCTAATTATTCTAGAGAAGAGTATTCCAGGCCAAGAGAAGTTATATTTAAAAGAAGTTCTAGACATCATCTGAATAATAATAAAAATTACCTTATAAGACCAATTGAAATAACTGTATTAAGTGATTGGCATGAAATACCAATAGTTCAAATGTTCTTTCAGTTTTGAAAAGGTGATGAGTCATGATACCATGGAAATAAAAAATCATTACTACTTATGTCATACTGTGAAGCAATAGTCACGGGATTCTCCTGAAAATTGTCTGGCACACTGTTAAGAGTCACATGTGATGTCCTTACTATTATAATCCTTGAACCAAATTTGGTTCAAAAGATCTGGAATATATTAGAGCCATATGCTGTCATAAGCATTTACTTTGACCCTCACTTAGAAAAGGGAGTCTTTATGTCTAATTTAGACTATTTAGGTTATTATGTTGACCTGAATTGAAAGCACATTGGGAGTGAATATTCTCTCATTCTCTGCAATATTAAGCAATAAATTGCTTTTGGCGATACTGCATGTGCATCCATTCAAATAAACAGGGCAATTTCTGCAAATATAACTGTTTTACAAAAATCTCATCATCTGAGGAAATCATGTTAGAGTCCTTTCTATAAGTCCAAGGAGCAGCATTCATGTATATTTAAATTTTCCAAGACTACACATGAGGGAAGAATTATTGAGCTTTTCTTTGACAGTTTAGGGAAAGCAATTAATTGCATGTACTTGTAGGCCTCCAGGCTCCAAACACCGTAGATGGTGCCCTGCTGAAGGATGGCTTCTTTTCTCTGACATCACTGTCTTGATTTGTTCACTTATGTCATAAAGGAGCGTTCACCCAGGTTCTGTGACTATGTGCTTGGTGGGAATACTTTAGGCTCTGGTTGTACAAGTAGTCTTTAATTGAGGGTTTAAGCCCCAAATAAATTTTGGAATGAAATTATTTTAAAGGGTGAAGCTTGTATAGAAACATCATTGAATCACTGAGCTTATTCTCTCTCTCTCTCTCTCTCACACACACACACACACACACACATTGTGTCTCTCACACGCACACATAAACACACACACTCTCTGTCTCTCTCTCTCACACACACACTCTCTCTCTCTCTCTCTACATCTCACACACATACACACCACACACAAGGGACAAAGCAAATAGCTCACTTTCTTATGCTTCTTATATGATGAAAGCATGTTAGTTAAGAATAGCAACTCAGCTATTATGTATATTTACAATTATATGTATTTACACATAGATTACCTTGTAGTTACAACTGAACGCAAACGTCATTTATCACGAGTTATTTTCAAACTTTTCAAACTCAGTAACTCTACTGATTTACAGGAAACCAATGTGAGGCACTAATCATCCGTTATCATCGGGCGTTAAGTGATTCGCCACACGGGATTTTATTTATTTTACCAACCTGATGAAGTAGGCATCATTAATTTCATCCTCTTCTTGAGGAATCTGAGGCTTGAAAAGTTAAATCACGTGTCAAAAGTTTTAGATCACAGAAGTGATAGAGCCCTTAATTCAAATCCAACTCTTTTTGATGCCACAGTGCTTGCTGCTCTATGCCACACTGCCTTTCCTACACATAAACATGAGACTGTGTCTTTCCTGAAGGTCAGGCTCTAGAGTCACAGATAGAAGAAAGAAGTGAACATTATTAATTACCTTTGAAAATTCCCTAAAATTCCCTAAGCATGTATACTTCCTAGAAGTTCCAAAAGAGCAAATTTTTCTTTTTAAATTCCTTTTCTCTCATTTTGAATTAGAATATACTGCTTTTTAAATTATTATTGAATATCAGAGGAAGTAGTTAGATTCTGTTTAGAGGTCATGGTATGTGAATAGGTATCTGTATACACCGGAATCACCTGTGGGACAGCTAGATGCTTACGTTGTAAGAGGCCCACAAAAGTAAAACTACTGCTATAGGAAGAGGTATATAGCATACACATTGTTCTGCAATATTAAACATATGACATGTAACTTTCTATGTCATTTTATGCAGGAGAATGTCTAAATCATAGACATGAAAATAAATGCATTAAAAATTTTTTTAGAAAAACTGATAAAGAACCAATGGGATCACACTTCCCATCTCAGGTTTTCTCTAAGTAACATACCTACTGAGTGAGCCAACTTCCCACACCCCATTTAAGATGTAATTTTCCTTTCTGCTCTGTGTTTCCTCTTCTTTCTTTTCTTGGTGGGGTGGGGGACCAGGTGTGCTTGCTGAGCACATAAGTGGAGTCACTTAAATTAGCTGCACATCCGATATGGTTCCAATGACATTTATTATAACCACATGTCAAGCATCATGACAGTCCTAGGGGAAGGGGAGCTGGTCTTGCATTCTTGCAGCTGGCGTTTTAGTCCCTCTCACCATCAAGGGGAAAGGCTCTGGGACTGAAGGCTTCTATCCAAAATGCCTACCAACGACTCGACTTCTATTTCTGAGCTTTGTCATGCCAATGTAGGACTAGCTAAAAGTAAAAGGTGGGGAGTTCAGACCGTATTACAAGGACTCTGTCCTTTCTGAAGTCATTACAAAGCAGACTCTGATTTTATACCTTAAATTTTCATCAAGTGACATCAGGAAAAAAACAATGTATGAAACTCACCACTGACCTGTCTATAGACAGATCTCTATCAGTCTTACATAAAAGACACAGAGCAAACATTTGTCTTGATCCTATGCTTCAAGAAACAATCAACATAATTTTGATCTAATAAACACTATAAAGTTTGTAATACAATGAATGACGCTCTTTGCTTTGTCTAATACGAAGTTCAGCATGCACTGCAGACCCATGTGCAGCATTTAAGCTCCCTCTGAGCTTAAATTATTATTTTTCTCTTCATCATGTCTTATCTATTGGCTTTTATATTCATCAACCTCTAGCCTTATTTTGGTCAAAGCAGGATTCAAAAAGAAATTAAAAGGAAATAATTATCTGCAACACACAGATGAGGTATTATAGAATTATACACCTGGAACCTATGTAATTTCACCAACCAATGTCACCCCAACGAATTTAATAATAATAAAAAAAATTATCAAAAACGATTAGGTATCTCTCTAGGGATTCAAGTAGGCAACTGTTAATGAGTCCTGCAAAACACAGGCATAACACTAGGCCAAGCTTAAAATTTCTATTTTAATCAGAAAGTTTCACACTAAATTATACTAAAACTATCTCCTTTAGAAACACACAGCAGCTTGGACTACAGCAGTCAATCTGATAGATATGGTTCCCTCTAGAGGCTAGGGGATAAGACGTAAAACAGCGACAAGTCATACTAACATGTGGTAAGTGCTGTGGGAGAAGACACTGGGAACGGTAAGCCAAGGACTGTGTGTGTGTGTGTGTGTGTGTGTGTGCACGCATGCACAAGTGTGTGTGTGTGTGTGTGTGTGTGTGAGTGTGAGAGATGAGAGATGAGGATGAGGATGAGAGAGAGAGAGAGAGAAAGAGAGAGAATCTAGAAATGGCTTTTATGATGAGACCTGCTCATGATTAGGAGCTATGCAGTCAAAGGTGTTAAGAGTGAAAGCATTTCAGTCAAAAGGAAGAACATTAGAATGACCCAGCCCCACAGTGAATTCCTGAAGTGAGAGCTATTGATGAGGCACTAAGTTAAATCACAAAATTTACCATCAAGTTCTGGCTTCCTTCTCTCAGTAGCAATGTGCAGACATGGCATCTATATACACTTGTATAAGAACAACTGCAGTCTGAGAGTCAAATGCTCACAGCCACATCTTTAGGAATTAGGACACTTTTCCTTGTGAAAAGGACCTCTGTTTCTATTGCCTTGCTCGTCTCGTGTTTGCTGCTGGTTAACTATTCTGATCGATAACAATTTGGATTAGATAAAATTCTTACAAACAAAAATACAGGCTTGGCTTTAGCATAAGAACTATACAGGAATATCCAAGCACCATTTCATACTACATGCTTACTATATCCAATATTTCCATACAGGGAAGCCTGACTATTGTCAAGGTTCCTAAGTATGAAATTTTCATTTCATGTTTGTTAAATCTTCCCAATGGAACACTGCTGGTCAAATTCTGAACACATTACTTCCAATTTGAGCTAAATAAACAAGCACATAAGAATCTTCTTTGAGTGCTACTTATTGTAACTTTTTTCCTCAAAATTATCTAAAGTTTCATAAACTATTTATCTGAATATATTCTACTCCCTCAATAATTTATTTCATTTTGTTTTGGCCAAGTCAGAGACATCACTGTTATTCGTCTTCAAAGCAAAGTTCCACTGTGACTGGGTTCTCATAATTCTAAACGATGCTGCCCGTGTTAGAGAGGAGCAGAGCAAAGCACACGCACTGAGAGGCATAGTTAGCCACCCTCTCTCAGGTCCTCATACATACACATTAATCCGCACCATTACCATAATGGGTAATCACACAGAGGTAAGATATCAAGTTTAGAACGTATTTCCTTCTCTTCATTTCTTCCTCTAATACTTTAAGGGACTTTAGTTTCGCATTTCTGAAACTATTCAAAAACGAAAAGTGTCATAAACACAGACTTTATAAGCAGTGGGGAACGTGAAAGTGGTTATACGGTGATTACCTATAGTGTTTGTTTAATAAAGTCTGAAAAGACCCCTAGGAGCCACAGACATTTCAAGAAGGTCATCTTGATCGTTGCAATCTCTTCCTACCTGCCTCTTTGGAAATCTGCATGAAGGATTCCACACCTTTCTCTCCATAACTTCCTTCAGATGCGAGAGTAGACACGTAATTCCAGCCTAGGGCCTTTACAATGTCTACCATGGCCTGGGCTTGGAAGGAGTCAGGTGGGACCACGCGAGAGAAGAAGTCATAGCGCCGGTCGTCACTTAACTCGGGTGCCGTTGACGCGTAACTAATCTGGGGGATCTGAAAAGACAAGAAAGCACCACATGAGAGCACACCATCAGGACGGGAGGGACTCACTTACATTTATGACAGTTCACTCCAAATATAGGACTTCAGTTCCAAAGAGAACGTGCGTTTTGCAAATACCGTATATAACTGTGGACCACTTAAAAAGAAAAACAACCAACCGTCTCTTAACATCACAAAAGCATCTACTTTTGTGCCCTGGCCTGTTATTTTCTTCTCCTGGGAAGAAGGAATGAGGACTGCGTGGAGATCACATGGGTCATCATGGTTAGGAGAAAAAAATTATAATCATCCTGGCTAACATTTTACATCATGCTTTACTTCTTATAAACTAACACAAAACAAAACACGACCGCCTAACGGGACTGTGCAGAGTGACTAGTTGAATTCACAGAGCTTAGGAATATTGGTGGATGTCATCAGCCATCTAACATCGACTGAGTACTAGTCACCTGTGAGGATACATCTAAGCAAGCTGTACACACGAGTTCATTTATTCTTCATCAGAACACTAGGAAGTAGCTCGGTAACACCCGTTGGCCCAGGAAAGGGGGCTGCCTTCCTTGAGGCCTTTACCTCGTGGTCCTGGCCCTGCAGATGACCTTTCTCAAAAATGTGTCAAGCTCTCCTTCAGGTTCTGGGCAAGGGCTGACAGTCCTGTCTGGGAGGAGCCACATGGCCTTCTGATTCCCACTTTTCCCTTTAGACAGCTCGCTGACCCTCCACCTCATGTGGGATTAACCAGATGGTCCGAGAAAATTCCAGTACTTGTTCCTACGTGCATCATCCCAGGGCCCCAAAGCGCAACCCTGGTTCCAGGAGGGCAGCCACGCAAGCAGATTTCTCCTTGGATAGCACAGCATTTGTTTCTTGGAATCATGTGAAATTAGACTGCCTGAATAATCCTGACATGATGATTTTAGCAAAATCAAGTAATAATATTACACACACACACACACACACACACACACACACACACACACAGGCTGTCCAGAAAAAGTCCAGCCATAAATGCCTCTATTTTTCATATTACATGACTGAATACTTTCCGGACAGCCCTCGTACATGTATATTTCAGGACCTGTGTGTGTTTGTGTGTTTGTGTGTGTGTGTGTGTGTGTGTGTGTGTGTGTGTGTATGTGTATGTGTATGTATGTATGTATGTATGTATATATATATATATATATATATATATAGAGAGAGAGAGAGAGAGAGAGAGAGAGAGAGAGAGAGAGAGAGAGAAATGTTTACCTGGGATCCCAAATACTTTAGGGGAAGCTCTGAAGCATCCATGAGAACCTGGCTTAGGGCCTAACTTCAGGATGGCTAAGCTAGTTACTTTTACAATGCGTCTTTCTCTTAACACTAACATGCAGTTGAGGAGCCTATGATTGATTGGTACAACTGGTCAACCTTTAAGGATACTCAGCTGCTACAAAATCCAGCTTGTAAACTGTTCCAGGACTTAGCCATGCTTTATAAGGATTTCTCAGGTATCTAAAAGCCAGTTGTCATCTTTGCTCAGTTAAGATTACCCAACAACAGTCTAACTCTTTGCCCCAAAGAAGTCAAAGCCACACTCAAGTTGAGTCTTTAAGCCCTGAAAATTCTTCCAGTGCAGTTAGCCTGAAGGTTACCCATGTGCCATTGCTTAAAGCTAGTTACCACCTCTGTAATGCTCATTCCTCCAAAACCTGTCTAGTTCAGCATTACAGTCAGGTTCATGGAGCTCATCTCTAATGCAATTCTCGTCCGGGCAGGCTCTCTCTACCTGACTCAAAGTCCAAAGCCAGGGTGGGAAAGGCTGTCTCTCCTAATGGGTCTTTACCTAAGTAACTCAATTAGAGTAGAAGCGGGGTAGAGTGGGAATAAAATGGGATTTGTTGCTGATAAGATCTGGAATCAAAGTCTGATGTTTCTGTTTACTCATGCTTACTTTGGTGAAGTTATTTCACATCATTAGTATAAGACTGTTTAGAGGGGTGGGGATATGAATGTGCATTGCTTGGCATGATACCTGGGGCAGGATGGATACTTAATACATGGGGGTAATGATAATCAAAATAGAGAACAGTATGTGTTTCCTTACTAAGTCTTCCATTCCCCACATTTGACTTACCCAGTTCTCTGTGACATGTTAACACACACATTCCCCTCAATATCCTAAGGAAATGTTTACATATTTCTATCATTATTGCTTTAGAAATAAGATCTCCTATTTATTCAACTCTTTATTGTGTCCCAATTATGTTCTAAAAGTTGTATATGCATTACCTTATTTAACCATTAGTAATTCTCCACTCTACCATACTATATTATACAATACCATAATATAATATGCCACATTATGAACTCATTCTACAAAAGAGGAAATTGAGACTTGGAAGTAGAATATGATCCTGCCTCACTTCACAGTGTTGTAGGACAGAGGACAGTACTCAAACCTGGAGCTGCCCAATGCAAATTCCTGAACTTTTAACTAGGATGCTTTGCTGACTTGCTGCTAAAACATTTTATTAATAAAAAGGAACACCAGTAGCTTACTCGAATCCAGGCCACTTTCTGACCACAGTACAGACTACAGACACACTGCAAGTTATTTTACAGGTCACTCTTAGGTGGCTGTTCAAAATTGTATTTAAATGCCTTATTAAAGCTTATAGGACTATAGTAATAGAATGAGTTCCCCATGTTTCACTTACAGTTCTGAGGTTCTAAATTTTAGGTAAACAAAATATCAACTGAATAAAGGCTTTGGGTAGAAAAATAAAAGGAAGGAGGGAAGAAGGGAGGGAGGTGCAGGTGAACGGGGGTGGGGGTGGGGGTGGGGGGAGAGAGCGTGCTTTTCTTACATGACATAAAAAGGAACGAAGCCAAGCATGTCAACACATTTACATCAATTTCAACTTGGAAATGTAAAAGCTTCATGCTATTGTGCAGATGTCTTCCCTGCCAAAAACCCTTTCTACCTTTTAACAAAGGTAGAAAGCTAATAAAGATACACCCAACCCTCTACTTGAATTTGCATTCATGTAGCTGCTGTAAAATAACAATAGGCAAGCACCCCAATGCAAATACATTTTCTGAACCGTGCCCCACATTTTAGTAACAAAAGTCCTGGTGAAGCAGATTTCTTTTCTCACTACCATGCACCCTTTAGAAAGGTGCTAGCTGTGGTCTACCTCTTCCCTTCCACTATAAACAAGAACTACCTCCTGGCTTATGACTCATATGTCCCTTTAGGATCATACACACATGTTATACCCAATGACACTTATTTCTACATGATGTCTATAATAATACTAAATAAAGAATGAAGGCACAAATGGATTTCATTTCTGAGATAAAAATACGGTGGTATAAGAACATCCCTCCTGGCAATAAGAGATGAACAACTGGAGAAATTTATGTAATTTTTGAAACATGATACTGTGTGCACTTAGCTATTATGCTGCCTATTTAGTTGCTTGTTTTCAAACTAGTGTTTAATTCTATGCGGTAATAATGATTTTTGGAGTGCATTTGGTAACTGCTACCTAAAACGGACCCAATTATTATTAGTCATCTTTAGCGATGAGCTTGTCCCCGCTCCCTGTGAGCTGTGACTTCGTCCTCTGCCCGTCGCCCGTGGAAGGCAGAACGGGACTTCTGATGAAGACGATTTAGTGTGATGGCACTGCCACTACAGAAAATTCCATCTCTCTCTGAGCCTGCCTTCCTCCAACGCGAAAGCTCAAACACGTCATCTTCATCACAGGACTAGATTTTTCACCTCATTATTCTTTCATTTTACTTCACAAAAATTTGCCCATCACACAAAAATGGTTTTGTTATGAATGAGTACCAAACAGAGTTAAAGACATCTGTCACCTATTTTATTTTAGAATGTTTGTTCTTTTTCTTAGAAAATTAATATTATTTATGAAAAATAGAGGAACAAGAAAGTAACTTTAATGCTTGATCCCTGTTAACATTTGGCTGTACTTCCTTATCACTTGCGTGTGTGCGTGTGAGCATGCATGTACATGTTATTGTTTACAAAAACTGAGTCTTTGTAAACTTTGTAAACTTTGAGTTGTTTACAAAAACTCGTCCCCTCCCCCACTCCTTTCACTTCTCTTTCTCTTCCTGGTTGCCCAATACTCTGCTAAGTTAAGCCCTACCTAAAGCTAACATTCACTGTTAAGTGTTTAAATATTTTTCAAGTTTTCACTATTACTAGGAAATGTTTTAAAATCTTGACAGCTAATCCAAATCACCAGAGACATCCTTGAGTATTTTCTTAGGCTATTGGTCAAGCCCCTTCCTCCACCCAAGTGGCAGAAATATTTGATGTTTACATTTAAATATTTCCCTATATGGAAATCATTTAGAATTGTTCTCTAAGGCAAAGCAACAATGTAAGTACATATTTTTTTCTCCCAAATGATTAACTACTTGCCCCAGCACTATCTATTAAATAATCACTTACACTTTATTGATAGAAAAGACCATCTCTTGTCATATATTGAATTCTTAATTACTCTTGGGCCTTTGGAGTGTATTATCTACTATTCCACTTTTCTGTCTTCTGAGTGTTTTGCTATTTTCATTATTATAAATTCAGAGCTTTTTAGGGCTCTATTAGGACATGGAGCATATTCTCTCTTCGTGTTTAATTTGCCATCTGGACGTTAGTGTAAGTTTTTCAAGTTCACAAGGAAGTTCCATTAAAATTATGATGGGAATTATATTTATAAAATAATTTGCAAAGAATTGATACATTTAAAATATTTTATTTTCCGTAATGGCAAAATATCTATTATTTATCCATTTCATTATTCATTCTTTTTTCTTAATAAAATTTTACAAATGTCTCCATATAGGCCTTGCACACTGTTAACTTTATTTCTAGATAATTGTTATTTTTATTGCATTATGAATGATGTAAAATTTTCATTATATATTTCATTTATTGCTGGTATGTAGGAATCTATTCATTTTGTATATTTACTTTGTGACTTACACCTTATTAAAATTCATATTAGTTCTAATAGCTTTCAGTTTATTTTCTTGAGATTTCTAGGTAAACAAGTCCTATTATAAGAATTAATTTAGTTTTCTTTTCTAATTACATCTGCTAGAATTTCCAGGAAAAATAAGAATAATAGTGGTGAAAATAGCTTGCTTTTTTCTATTTCTCCAGAGTGAGCATTTAAAATCAACTACTATGTATTCTAATTTCTTATCTTGAAAAATGTATAGTCAAATGAAGAATGAAGATTATCAGCTAAAATTTTACTTTGCCAAAATACAATCTTGGCAGGAACTCATAGTACTACGTCTCTAAATAGTTGAAAAAGGTGTTCTCCTCCAAAAACTCTTTTGCAAAGAAAAGCTCTTCAGTTTCCCCAATTATTTCTCCCAACACAGGAATCACAAGATAGAAAACCAGTTTCAAGTAATCAAGTTTTTGAGATAGAAGTAGTTCTCACCCCTCAAAGTTATCTTTTAAAGTTTAGGTAGCAGTCGACTTTCCTGATCCTTTTTAAACAATGAAAAGCAAACAGAATAAAAACAGCAATAAAAACATCATTTTTGAGTCATTAGATGCAACACCCAAGCCTGTATCTTACTCTTAAAAAATAAGAAAAAAAATTTCACTCTGTTTCTAATTTAATCTTTTAAATATTTATGCATATTTAAGGTCCTAAAAATTCCTGTAAATCTAAAAAGAAAGAAGATGAGGGGAAAACTAATTTCAAAAATAATTTAAAATGAACATTTAAATGACTTACACCCACTACACCTTGTACAAACTTTCCGTATTCATACCGCACCAATGCAAGTGATTGTGATGACTGAATTCTTTTGGACTAACAGATTAATCAGGAGTAAAATTCTACCTAGTGAGTGGCCCACACCGTCACTAGGAGGCACTCAGGGCTCCCTCCTATCCTCTCTCCGAAGCCTCTTTCCCCCGGAAAGCACAAATTCATAGGAAGATCGGTTGATGATTCTTCCGGCATAGTGTAGCTTTGTTTTGTTTTGTTTTGTTTATTTTTGTGGTAACCACTGTCACAACTTTCATTAAACAATTACCTGTGTAATTATTGTTTATTGTTCTCTCCTTTCTGAGAGAATACGTATCCTCATGGAGGGCAATGACCTTGTTCATGATCTCATCACCACTGGATAGCACTGGGCCCGGCACAGTATAAGCACCTGATCGGACTTTGTGGCATGAACACTGAGCCAGCAAACGGACCAGTGTTCTGACCCCAAGAGAGCGGAGTCCCCCATCCACACGGTGGGTGTGGCTTCCCCAGCACGTGGAAGCTGGCCCTGCCGGGGCAGGTCTGTGACAGGCAGCTCTAGGCGAGGTGGCAAACACTTCTCTCACCCTCTCCTTTCCCCGGCATACCTGCCCCTCCGGTTCCCGTCCTCATCACCGGAAAGTAGGACGAGCTGACATCGGAGGGGGCTTCCCGGGTAACGGGGCCCAGGGCGTCCTTCGGACGGCTCACTCCGGTTTTTCTCCTGGGCCTGAGACTTGACAACTCCAGGCCACATACACCACAGTGCCCAAGGCTCAGGCTGACTCTTCAAGACACGCTTGGACTTGGTATTTTAAACAGGGAGGCGCTGCCCTGCTGTCTCCTTCGCTTTTCTCCCTTCCGGAACCCGGCTTGGCTGTCAGACGCAGAAGCAATTAGGGACTTTGCTTCCAGTTAAATGTCTTTGCTTTATGTTAGCACTGCCATTACGAAACCAAAATACAAAGAAGGAAGAAGAAAAAAGGAAGGAGGAGCAGAAGAAGGTGAAAAAGAAAGAAAAATGAAAAGAAGTACACTGAACAAAACTTGAGAAAATACTGCCGTCATTGCTAATAGATACAAAACCAGATGTGACATTTGTGATGCACTTTCGCTCTCCAAGTGTTGACAAGATTGACCTCTTCTTAACTGAATTTTACCTTACAGTCACTATAAACCCAGACACGAGGTGCAGGGATCGCTGCCTGTCCAAATAACCGAACACCCAAGTCCAGATGTGAACTAGATCACACCCACACAAACATGTTAAAAACCCTACGGGGGCTCCCTGGTGGCGCAGTGGCTAAGGCGTCGGCACTGTCCACGCTGTGGCCTGGGTTCGATTCCCAGTCAGGGAGCCACCCACATAAAAATAAATAAATAAAATAAAAATCGTCATTGACACTACGACTCCCACACAAACTTGACTCTCATCCAAATAAATTTCTAAATATTTACAAAAATGAAGAAACCATTTTATTTATTTAGAAAGAAATGGAAGATCTGTAACGGGTTTCATGCATTTTGAGTTTCTCCCTCTTTGTACTATAAGGGTAGACCCTATGACAAGGTCGGCCACCTGAGAATTTCCCTTCTTATTTTCTGAAAAGGTCAGTGAGGGCTACGGTCCCACACTTCCGGGGAATCTGCACAGCTAGGACAGGGAGCACCAAAAGTACTCCCTTTGGAGTACAAAACTTGCCTTTTCCGAGTTGTATAGAAACCGCCCTCCGGGACAAGTGTTTGTGATGACGGGACGAGTGTTCCAGAGGGCGGTTTCTATACAACTCGGGAAAGGCAATTTGGGGAGCTATCGTGTGCAATTCAGATAATGCGTCCGGGTACCTGTTGAGATATTAATGAACTCCCGTGGGGCATTATTAAGTTCACAGTGAGCAGTAATTTCATTCTTAGTTCTTACTAAGCTTTATTGATATGGATCCCTCCAAAAGGGGAAATGGTTGGCTAAGCCTTTCAGGTTCAGTCTTTGAAGCCTCATTCTCTTTCATTTATAATTATCTGTTTCCTAGATAGCATCTCTGTTCATATTAGGATGGTTGGAGTTTAATTCTGATTTCTGGTAGTATTTATTTATTTCAAAGTACTGAGTAATGATTTTCAATTAGTTTAAAGCCTGCAGTTTCTCTCAACTTTAAATTGCTCATGACAGAGATTACCATCAAGTATTGCAACTCTTTTCTCTTTGCCTTTTTATTTGTATGCGTATGTAGGATAGGCTCTCTGAGGCCTTCTGTAGACTGGAGAAATAACTCCACTCATAGCTCCACAGCGTTCAGTGACAACAGAGACCTTGTCCTCCCAGTATGGGACCACAGAAATCATCAGCACACACTTTACTAGAGGAACGGAGAGAAGAAAATCATTTTTATGACCGTTCGGGGTGACTTCCTAATCCTCTATGTCTATGAATGATCTCTGGCCAGTATCCCTGTAAACCACCATCTATAGAGAAACAAAAAGTAACCAAAGTGTTTCTTTAAGATTCCTCATATTTAGTAGCTATGACCCCAGACCTCTTTTAGGCCCTAAAGACCAGAAGTTTGGTTTACCACACACTACAGGCTGACTTCTGAGTATTCCACCAGCAACATCAATGTCAAATCTCTGTAGACGAGCGCTTACCACCTTGGTTCTAGTAACATCTAGCATCAGATAATTCTTTGTGGCTGGGGGCAAGGCGACATCCTGTACAGTACAGGATGGTTAGCAGCATCCCTAACTTCTGCCACCAGATGCCATTAGCACATCCTGCAGTTGTCACAATCAAAATGACAGCAGACATTCAAAACAGCTGTGTGTCTGTGTGTGTGTGTGTGTGTGTGTGTGTGTGTGTGTGTGTTGGAAGGTCAGTGCAAAATTACTGTGGTTGAGAATCACCGGGCTAGAGGTCTGCCTGTGTAAAAGGACAATTGCAGTTCTAACCCTGTGCTCAAAAAGTGACAATGAAAGGAGAAGATATTTTTATTATATTGGAGACTCTAGACTTTACATATTTTCTTTTTCACCTGACAATCTTTCCCAATTATCAAAGCTCTGTGTGTTTCCCCAGTCACTGTCAATCATCTGGTCCCTCAGCAGAATGCACAATGACAATGTTGCTGAAATGCTCAGTTCTTTACATGTACACAGCCAGAAACTCGTTGAAGTGAAGAAAGACATTTTCGGAAGAAAACAGAACTGTATTAAACTTAAGAAACTTTCTCTCAGAGAACTACTGACAAATTTTTAAGTACCTTACAGTCCAAAAATCTGGATTATTCAGGATGTGTGAAAGTGGAGAGTCCTGTAGTAAATGACGTGCTACCCTCAACGTGAATTCCAGTTTTCAAGAAGTTAGAGCACAATGAAGTACCCTTAACAGAAATGCTACCGATCATGATGCAATCTTCACTTAATGATATCGAAGCCACTTCCAGGGACTGGCAGGGCTGGAGACACATTAATTCTCATTGGGTAAGAGCACAGATGTAGCTGTTCTAGAAGGTTAAATTATATCCGTGCTGATCCACTGATCCCCTGAAAGAGGCTTACTTGACAAAAATTTCTTATTTACTGTTTTTTCCCTTACAGAAAGGAGGGAAAGCTACGCTGTTTATGTTAGCTTTTATGTATGGCTTACATTTCAAATAAACAAGCATTTAGTGACTGCTTGTTAATACAAAAAGCATGATTCATAAGATTTGTGCACAATAAATAATTCTCTATCATTCAATTCAGATGATATGCTATTATATCATTAATGTATGACCAGATGTTTTTTTATCTATAAAATTTAGAAACTGCAGATACAATAATTATTGTGATAGGTCATCTTGAGAGAAAGTGACAATCTAACACAGACACACACATTTATATTTACACATGCATAGATAGATAGAGTGAAGAAAACAAAACAGTTTAATAAGGGAATGACAGGTCGTACTGCAGGAGGTACCAAATAAAATTTGAGGTTAAATGTAAATTAGCACTTACAATGCTTCCAAAAGTTCTAGATCACATACGTACACACAAAACAGTCGAGTTACTCCAAAACCTATCTGTAATCAAATTTATTAGACCAGCCTTGATGCTATAGGGCAACATACTTACTGCTCCATGGCCCTTTCTTGCTTTTGTATATGAATAGATCTGAAAATACCTCTTTCATATGTTTGCTCATTTAAATTCTGGCAGGCATTTCTTGAAAATCCAGATTGATTATGCAAAGTGCTTTTGTGAACTCACCCTGAGTCTCTCCCACTAAGCAAAGGGGCCTCCCTTCCCCTCACCACTCTCTGCTGTTCGGTACTCAGCGTTCATCTCGTTCTTGTGTTACTGCTGTGCGTGTGCACCTGACTCCCTGAGGAAAGAAACTATGTCTGAGTTTTCTTTTCTGTATCTCACCAGATCACACCATGTACATTACAGGCTGATTCGGATGTTAGAATTTTATTGATAGATGACAATCATGAGTAAGGATCATTTTAACCATAACACATTGCTCCATTGATAGTGACTCTGATAATAAAATCACAAAATCAGTCTGAAGATAGCTGGTTTCCAGATTGCTTTAGTGACTCAACAATGCTGGAGGATTGGGTTTGTTTCTCTGAAATTCTCTCAGCTCCTGTGTCAGACTCACAGCATCATCCCTGGTGCTCTGTGCATCGTTCTCACATGGTATCACCACAAAGGGAAGGCAGGGGGCGCTCCGATAAACAAAGGCTTGCTCCTTTTATCTACTTGGCTTTTGATCAAAAAGGACTTTTTTCCTGAAATATTCCCCTCCTCACCATATGTTTCTTACATGTCATTGACTGGAATTGTGTCACATTACCTTCCCTTCTCCAAACGCTGGCAAACATAAGCAAGATGGTCATGTTTGACATGATTCAACCTCTGAGGATAGACTCCAGGTTACGAGGAAAATTAAAAATAAATCTTGGCTTTCTTGGCGATAGAAGGCAAGTAAGTAAATGATTATTTGGCAGACAAGCAACCATGTCTGTCCCATGGCAACTATGCAGTCAGCATTTCAAATTAATATGAGTTTCACATGCTTGTAGGCACCTAAGAATCATTTTTAAAATGCATCGGTAAGTCCACGAGTGCCCCCGTGCATTGGTTCTAGCTGAAGTGGGGGCCGATGGAGCACAGACGTGACTTTTAGAAGTATGCTCGGTCCGTAAGCCTTTTCCCCGGGATCTGCATTTTAGTCTTATATGACTGGTGTTTCCCAGAAACCTCTTTGGTGAGGGCAACTGGCCCACATAAATTAATGAAAGTTCACTGAGGAAGAAAAGTATAGAAAGTTGGACGTTTGGAGAAGATTTGACCAAGCACTGTAGTTTAACCTAGTTAGAGGACAGGAAGCAGATACCCCCTCGCAAACAATCCAAGGAAAGGCTTCCCTGGGGAAGAGAACGGTGGACGCAAATGCACAGAGCGACTAAGACACTGGGGCTCTGTTGGAAAAACTAGAGGAACATGTGGCTGGAGGGTAGAATTCATAATTTCACTTCATTTACAGCTAGAGAAAAGGATAGGGCAAGATGATGAAAGAATAATAATACGCATCTAAATAATTTTGTTTCTTCTCTTATGGCAATACTTACTCCTACAGAACAGTAAAATATACAAAATCTTTCTTACATCCATTACTGTACTCCTGGAAGTACAGCTAGGTGGTATGCAAGCAGAGATCTAAGGGTTTCCAAGTCCCAAACACCTCCTGAGTAATAACTAATGAAGCAGACACCAGCATCACTCAACGATGACTCAAGTAGACGAAACGTCACTGGTTCTTCAACAAGTTCTCTGTAACAACAGGTTTTCAGGGTTGCATCAGGGTATCTGAAGCAATGGTCAATAATTCCCTAACAGGATACTAACCACAGGTAGATTATAAATGATAAATGATGTTGGGCGTACGCTTTCATTGGGATTATCCTATAATGATCCCCCTACAGTACTCCTATTTACATGAAAACATTCCAGGCACTAAATTGGTGTCCTTCTAATGTCAGACCAATTTAATATCAATCTTCTGCTGTGAACAGCCATGCAAATTAACCCAAGAGCTTTTCTCACCCAACACTCGTTTCTAAATGTTTTTAATATGGGCAACTTTAATATTCATTAATTTTTTTTTCTTTCCCAATTAGAGCTTAAAAGAAACTTTCTGATAAGTTTATTCAGACCCCTGGCTTCTTTTCAGCCATAATGTTCCTCCACGGATTGGAAAGATAACTCCCTCAATCTACGTCACCTTGAGATTAAGAAGTTACAATTCTTGATTTTTCTGATACCAAGGGCAGGAAAATACCTGTATCTGTAGACTATCATGCCAAATGAAGAAAACTGAGATTCAAATGTCTTGATGATCAACCCATGTATTGGGAGCAATGTGCTATGTGCACAACTGTCTGGTTTCCAGCCGTGAGATTTAAGTCATATTTATATTCATGTACAGAAAGTAAAATAGGATGAAAAAATAATTTCCCAGCTAAAATGCCAAGCAATGTGATGAAGACTTCATTTCTTACAGTGAATGAATATACTCTGAACAGAAAGTCACAATCTAATTTTAAGTGGGCTCAAGGAGATCAATATTTAAGTATTTTTTCTTGAACACTGAAGAACTACTATGCCAAATAAATAATTTCTTATAATTTCTACCCAACAGTTGTCATTTTATTTTACATGTCAGATTTTTTTAAGTCAAGGACTTCATACAAATATATTAATTTTGAATACTTATAGTCTACCCTCGGTCATCTTTCATTTTTTTCTCTCTAAAATGATACTGTGTGTGCTTCCTACTTAGAAGAATCGTATTGATTCAGGCTGGCACCACTATACCTCAGGGAAAAGGGCCCACTCTTCATTCTGGTCCTAATCTATTGCCACAGCAAAGCCAATAAGCATATGAAGATGTTCTGAAAGTAACAAAAATGTCAGAAAATTCCAAAGTAGTTTCTTCTCTTAAAAAAAAATACACACACACACAAACACACACACACACACACACACACACACACACACGTCTTCCATTGAGGTACCTATGTAGTATAATAATTACTACATTATTATTTATTATTTACTATTTCATGATTATTTATCATTTTATACTGTACTATTTTTATACTGTTTACTATTATTGTACTGTTACTGATGACAAATACCATATACAGAGGGTGCCAAAAAATGTATACACATTTTAAAAAAGGAAAAAACTGCATTAAAATTGTAATACTCAATATATACCGATAACACAAGATGAATGCAAGACACAGAGTAACTGCCCGTGGGAGACAAGGAGATTAACAAAAGATACAAAGATTTAAAAAGACAGAGGGAAAGAGGGACAGAAGGAGAAAGAGGAGAGGGTAACCCACAGAGCTTTTCTAAGACAACACTTTATATCTTGGGATGCTGGAATTTCTGTGAGTTAAGGGTCCTCTTAAGTTCTCCATAATGTAAATAGTAATTAACTCAGTTTCCCTCCAAACAAACCCCACGGAGGCAACAGTGGAAGGATAGAATATATGAAACAAAACACTGACAGGCAGGATGCCCAGGCACTTCCCAGCCCGATTGTTCTTCACCCACCAAACCACAACCCATCAGAGTCGACAAAACACCGACAGGCCCAGTGGTCCCCTGCAGGCGTTCGAACCAAGCCGCACGGCCCGGCCCGGCCACGGAGACACGGGGGTGATGTCCGGTTCATCGTCCCTTGTCGGAGCCCTGCAATCTGACCACTGCTTACTTACAAGTGGGCGTTTGAGAGCAGAGGTACAAGAATAGTGGCACTTGCAGATTTAATGAAGTACCAGAGCACCAGCCCCTTTGGGGATGGACGGCACTGAGCCCAGCTTCAGTCAAGTCCCCGCAGGTGAGAGGCGATGTGAACCACCCGAGGAATCCCCAACCCGCACGTCGTGGCGAGCGGCCAGCGCCTGGGAGCCATTCCCGGTCTGGCTGGGCGCAGCCGCTGTCCTGAGCCTGTTTGCTTGGCCGCAGCAAGGAGAAACCCCCTGAGGGGTAGGTGACGCTCCAGCTGTCCATGTGCACAGATAAATCCCACCTCTATCCACACAAGGAAGGCGGGCCTCACCCTCAACACAGGAGACTTGGGCGATCCTGGGCTCAGAGGAGGAAGCAGTCACGGAGAGGACAGCGACTCCGACACGGAAAAGGTGACCAGCCGCCGCCAAGAGCCCCGTCCCTTCACTGCCCACGCGTCTCGGACTTGCGAGGCAGCCCTCCCCAGGCCCAGGGGGCCCTGCGGGCCGGCGCGGCACCCCGTGGGGCGCAGACAGGACGGGCTGGCCGGGGTTCCCGAGACAGAGAGCCCGCAGCCCGCAGCCCGGCCCTGCCATGGGCCTGCCCGGGGGACGGAGGGGCCACACCTCCTTATCTTCACCATTGTGGGCAGGCTCTGGACATCTGCTAGCCAAAGGCTGCTCTCTTTAATCTCGGATTGCTTCTTCCCACAGCACACTCCACGAAAACCCACGGAGTGAAACGCACAGGCAAGGAGTGGGATGTGACCCAAATTCCAGGAAATATGAGAAGTAAAAAAGAATATTAAATCTGAGGCTGGCTTAGGACGTTTTAGATACAAAAGGCATCATCGGATCAATCTGTGGGACTGTAACACGGATACATTTAATTACCTTGAAATACTGTGTTTCTCTCGGATCTGTTTCTGTCTGCCCAGTCACAACAGCCGGTCATCCTGAGGGGACAGAAGTGGGTCTTCTAAGGAATGAGCCACCTCCCTGCCATCAAGGAAAAGTGTTGGTGTGATCCAGCACGAAATTGAAAAAGTGCTAAATTTTGCTTGTATCTACCCTGCCTGGCAAAATAATGAGTATTTCATCAATTATTAGTTGATTTTACTCAAAATTATTCTGGGTTAATCAGATTCTAAATCTTGTTTCCAACTTGCCCAAGTCTTGACTTTTCCATATAATTCTAGATTATCTACAGCTCTCCTCTTTCGCGGTAAAAGGCCCCGCACGACTACACTGTTCAAATCTAAGCATTCCACACATCACATTTTACCTTCCCTGAACTTGGGATATTTCTTTAACGGCGATTTTGTCAAAATCAGGGAGTATTATTACTGGTCAGAGTTTATAACTTCTGATTTAATATCTTTTGCTTCCACTATACCCTTAACGTATAAAAGCAATCGTATCCATGGTGGCTCCATCACAGTGGTTATATACTATACCAACAGATCAGGGGTGTAATTAGGAGAAAGGGCAAAAGGAGACACAAAATCCTCAGATTAGAACATACAACAGATCATGATAAGGGCAGGACAGTACGGAATAGAATCGGGCCCAGGACACAGTCCCATCTGAATGGACCAGGAAAATACTCAAATCAGAACTGAGTGAAATGGAGACCCCCAAACTCGGGGGCCATGGGGCCAGACAGCAAATAGACTTGCAGGAATCAGTGACTCAACCAAAATACCAAGAGAGAAGATTCAAGTGGCCAAGACAGACTTTTTTCAATGAGAAAAAGGGAGGCCTCAATCCCAAGGCATTTATATTGCTTTTTTGAGGCACAGGCAGGCCCAGAAAGCAGTGATTCCCACAGCTGATGACGGAATTATTGAGAAGCCCCCAGTGGAGTGGGCAGTGAATGAGTCAGAAAGAGAATCCCTAATGTAGTACATTCCAGAACAATGAGGCATCCACCTCCTTAAGGAGAGCACATGACAGCCTTTCAGGCAGTGTAATAGAGGGCCACCCCACCATTCGAATAGGCCAAGTTCCAAGTCATCAGTAATCCTCATCTAAGAGGTTAAGAGAAAGAAGAACTTGTTTAAAAATTCTTGGCAAACGTTCCTGGGATGATACATAGAAGTCCACTTTAATGGGGGGGCGGGGGGAGGGAGAGGGCACACCAGCTGTGTGGACTGGGCCCCCGCGCCCGCCAGGCCCAAAGATGAGATGTTTCCGGCCACGGGGGCTCTGATTCACCAATTTCACGCTGAGCAAAGGGGCCTAACTTCTGCATGCGCCTCGGCGGGCAAAGTGGGACTTCTCCACAAATTCTCAGGGATGCTTTACAGCTGCCAAGTTGTTCCTACGGCTGTTCCTTAATTCAAGGTTAAACAGATGCCCCTCCCCACCATAACATTTTTGCAAAGAGTTTTAGCTGCTTTCACTTTTTGAGTTATCTCAGAGTTAACAGCTAACTATTATTTTTGAAGAGTAATTTGTACCTAGTGGCAGGTATCTACCCCCACAGATGTTTGCTAAATAACATGTGCTAGATACAGAAAATGTTCTCCTATTTTCAATAATTTCAAATGTTAGCACTGAAGTATCTTCTGCTCCCAAGTATTTCAAAGTAGAATAAAAGTCAGGTCATTGTGAAGTTGATCATGATTTCTAAAGCATTTTACCACCATTTCCCATAAAAGTCATCCTGGCAAAGCAGGCAGCTTTACAAAATTGTTATACAGCTACACTGACTGAAGAGTTCATCGTGTTCGAGGACAGGTAATATTTTGATTAATTCTTAATATATGTCTTAACAGACATTTTAGCTTACAGAAAAAAGGTTTCTTTTTAAATCTGTTTGACAACTTATACAATTATTATATATAATATTCAGCACATTTAAAATCATTACTTAGTCTTTATATATTTCGTCTTTTATTTTTTATATATTTTGTCTTTTTGTATTTTTATTCCATTAATCAAGACAAAGAACTACATGTTTGGGGGAAAATGCAGTAAATACAGGATCACACTGCAGAAATGCCTGCCATGTCGTCTGCAAATGGACTGTTATAGCTCAGCTTCCCAGTGACGTACACTCCCAGCTATGCTGACACATTCTCACCAGGCCGAGGTTTGGTCACCACATCCCGTATTTTGCCATGTATAATATGCTCCTGGGTATAATGCTTACCCATGTTTTTGGCCCAAACTTTTAGGAAAAAAATCTTTTGTTTCAATTTTTAGTTCAAATTTTATTTGTTTATATTTAGGTACTTGTTTTTTGTATTATGAAGAATGTTAGCATGTAATTTTTTAACATATGGTATAAGAAATTTTATGTAACACAAGTAACTCATAAGCATAAGTTAAAGAATTAAAAACATTATAGAGATACAGAATTAGTACTACGCATGTATAATGTACATCTTATTTTTCCCTCACAAATTTGGGCAAAAAAAAAAACCAATAGTGTGCATTATACATGGCAAAGTGCGGTTTTGGTACCATTTACAGCATTAGCAAATGCTGCCTCGGCTCCCTCTTTGATCTTTACACTTATTCCATGGATACGCAACGCATGTTCAGGCACACTCTAGGATATACAAGGTAAATTATCCTTCCATTGGGAGCACTGGGAGATAGGAAAGAAATCAGAAGCAAGAGGAGGGGTAGAGCCTGTTGGAGTCCTTGTTGTAAGAATCTCTGGGATGCTAAATCCATACCTGAATGCTTTCTATAGAACGAATGTTCACATCCTTCACCAAAAGTTGTATGTTGAAATGCTAAGCCCCAACATGACGGTATGGGGCATTTGGACTTTCGGGAGATGACTGGGTCATGAAGGCAAAGCCCTCATGAATGAATGGTATTAGCGCCCTTATAAGAGAGACCCCAGAGAGCTCCCGGGCGCCTACCGCCATGTGATTACAGAGCAAGAAGTTGGCAGTCTATGAACCAGGAAGCAAGTGGGCTCTTCCCATGCACCAAATCTGTTAGCACTCTGATCGTGGACTTCTCAGCCTCCAGAACTGTTAGAAATAAGTTTTTGTTAATTATAAGTCATCTGCTCTATGATGTTCTGTTAATACAGTCCAAACAAACCAAGACAGCATTTAAATACACTATGGAGCATAGGTTTAAGAAAAAGTAAATCACAATGACTTCATGAAGGTATTCACACATTCATTAACAAATATACTATGTGACAGGCAAAGTACTAAAAAGCATTCTTTTTTAGGATGGATGGATGGATGGATGGCTGGATGGGATGGATGGGATGGGATGGGATGGGATAAATAGGATGAATGAGATGGGTGGGATGGATGGATGGATGGAAAAAAACACACAGGCAGTCTAAAACTACAGCGCAGGTCAAATAGTGCAGCTGGGACTCACGGTCATTTAGCCACTTCCTTTTAATGAAACCTGCCATAGGGTGCCTTGAGTTCTTGGGCCACGTACAAATGAACGATACTGGCAGTAGCAGGAGAATCTCACAATAATACTCTTTCTCCTACAGCTCAACTCGATAAATATTCATTGAGATGTGTATGTGTGAAGAATCCTGCTGGGGACTGGAGCATGCGATGGCTAAGGGGGTAAATATGTGACTTCGGGGAGAGAAGAAAAAAGTCATAATCAGAAAGCATGATTAATGATGTGATTCAGTACGTACAGGGTGTTAATGGGGGCAAAGTGAGGGCACATAAACTGCTACAGAGCTTGGTGACCATTTAAGATTCCCCTTTACTTGAATTTTATCATCCAACTGTCCTAACAAATAAAAACTCTTTTCCAGAAAGTTTTAAAGGTAACCTGAGTATGGCTTAAGTGTGAAACTGGCTCCAGACATGCAGAATGTTTTAAAAGTGTTAATGTTAAGTATGAAACCAGTACTTCTGATCCAAGAAGTTCATGAATTTGAGATTTGAGTTGGTTTCAGAAATAGAAAATAGTCTTTGGTCCACACTTTGCTGAAAATGTTTGCATCTTTAATATGAAATATAATTACGTTGCAATACATGCCATAGAATCCTGGATCATAATTTGCTCAGATCTTAACCATGTTCCCACAAATCTACAAAAGTCTGATAGAAAACATTTATAACCTAGGGGTATTAGTCACTTCTATAGCAAGAGAACATCATACAGCCCTCTGAAAAATATCAAAATTAATACTGACCATAATTAGGATAGAATACCAAAATCTTCCCAGCTTCTTCTCTCCCTAACACGTTATATAAATCAAGGTGGAGTTTGACAACTACATACCATTCAAGATTTGATTTGGGAGCTTGAGATCTTAGATATACAGAATTCTAGTTTCCTATACAAAACCCCCAGTATTTCCACACTTGAATATGAGATTTTTATTTTCCTTACAGGCTTTCTGGTACATAAATATTTTAGTTACTATGTATATCGGGGGGGTTTTTTTTGTAGCCCTAGTACTTCAGTTACCCTTTTTTTTTTTCTGATTTTCCTCCAGAGCCAATTATCTCCAAGTTCTTCTGTATTCTTAAATATTATCAGAGATGTTTCTGCTTGTTTATTTTAGCTCTCAGTCCACTGGGATTTATTTACAGGACTGTGAAAAAAAAAGTCACCATTTGTTACCTTAATGAAAGACTGTCTTCTCTAGAAAACCTTACAAGGGAAAACCATATTAAATCAAAGTAGAACAAATGTCATGTAAACACACATTTTACAATGGGAGGAAATAAGCTATGCAAACCAGGAGCACACATACTACTGAAATGTGAGGCGACATCATCTTCTGAGATGTTGACCTAATTTTGCTCTGCTTGGAATAAATCTAATCTGAATTTATCTACAAAATGATGAAACTGTGTTAGTGTATAAACAATCCCTGATTCTAACTGGAAGAGAAGGAAAGCTCACAGAAACAATTAGAGTAATCCCTGAACATACAGAGTTTGAAATAACACGAGTGACTACAAGGAGATAGCCAGTCCTAGATTATAGACACTACAATATGTTTCAACTTACCCACCCCAAATTTCACTTTGTAGCCCAAATATCTAATGGTGAAAACTGTAAGGGATATATTTGAGAGTTAACTGTTTTTCTTTTGGCCAAGAACGTGTGAGATTTCCAAAGTACATGAGCCAGCGGTCCAGCCACGTATTACACGTGAAAGCACAGGAAGGTATCACGGACAGCTCTCGCCAGGCAAGAAGAGCTTACTGAAACCTAGCAGGTACACAGCTCCAAATAGAACAGGTTCAGCAAAATCATCAGGTTGAAAGGTTCTGGGGAGGTAAAAAGAAATTATAGACAAAAATCCATCCTTAAAAATGTGAATATATCATATGGGAAAATGACACTGGGGAATTTTTAAGGAAGTGTAAGTGGATCTTATGCAAAAAGCATACACAGCATTGGAAAGAAAGAATGATTTGATGATTTGATTGGTGAAACACATACACACACATACATGTGCACACACACACACACACACACACACACACACATACACACAGAGTTTCCAATAAGAAATGAAAAGGGATTAAGAAAAAGAAATGGGAAATTTAACTAATTTTTAAAATGAGAATTCTGTAGGAAACTTGTTGCCACATTTTAAAGCCAAGAAATTGCAATGCTCCTAGTTATTTGGAAAAAGAAGCAAATAAAGGTTAATTGTTGTTTTAAGGCAAACCAGAATATGAATAAATGTTACACTTCCAAGATTTCAGTGTGACCTCTTACGCAGGATGCAATGCAGATGTACAAAGATTCAGGGAGGCAGGCATGTTGTTGTTCTTCTGATGGAAAAAAAAAAACAAAACTCATCTCCTTTTTTTATTCTCAGTGTTTGAAGATCTAAAAGGCCAAGAGTAGTCTCGAGGAAATTTCCAAAGGTACTTACTGGCTCCAGCCTTCGGGTGGGGCACCACAGAAACCTCATGGAAAGACGGGATTTTTATCTCACCAGTGGAAAGGATGAATCAGTTGTTCTTCATTTTCCTATTTATCTTTTATAGGAACTGGAGGGAGTGAACTGGTCCAACGCCCTAATTAACCACCTATAATGCCTCTCAATGCTATATCCAAAGCAAATTACTGCTTGCAATAAATTGTATTTTGTGAGAGAGGGCTAAAGGACTAGATTAGATTGTATTCCTTATTTCGCAGACTTATTATATCATGGCAAAGTTCTCTTATTTTACAGATAATAATTCCTAAGAAAAATATGTTTTCCCTTACATTTTTTTCCTATTTTTGTAATGCATAGTGAAGTTTCTCTCTGGTACTTATTAGTGGGTTTATGAGGCCCAGGACTTCCTGGAACCTGATTGAAGAAGAAATAAAAATGGTCTCACAGATCTATAAATGGTAAAACAAAACAAAACAAAAACAAACCAACCAACTAGGATTTTAACTTTAGAAAAAAAAGAAGGAAGAGACTTCCTCCTGGGTAACTTGCATGAGCTGGTATTTTTAGAAACCTCATTTATTCATTACCACAAGCATGTAAGTGGTTCGCTGACGCTCGAGTTCACGGTGAGGTCACTGAGGTCTAGAATGACTAAGGATTTGCCCAACTTCATGTGCCCTCAGGGTGGACTGGGGTGCTCAGCCAGGACTTCTTCCCTGGACTCTCATGTTAGCTACTCTTTGTGCTCTGAGATGACTGAGGAACTGACTGGGGAACATGGGGACAACTAGTAGTGGATACGGGGCTCCATTTCAAATCTTCTGACCCCTGGGAGGATGGCAGATTTATGGGCAGAGCTTAGGCCACCCTGAGAAAGAAATTAAATGTCACCTTGCACTTCGAGCAAGTCATACAAGGAAAGGATGTTTCCTTAAGTGATCCACAGCTTCACGGATACAAGTGGGTCATTACATGGCTCCAAAAAAAAAAAAAGAAAAAAAGCAGAAGGTGAGAGCAATGGCTTAGAATTCTATTGAGGCCAAGAGCATGCTGGGACAAGAACTGTGCTAGTACTTCCTCCTTTCAGAAACTGTTCGGAAGGGAAGGAGGCCGGGCATTTATGTATCCTCCCCATCTGAGTCATGTGATGGGGGAGATGCTCGGCACGGCGCCACTCTGAACACAAATCATTCTCCTTGCAAAGGCTGGTACTTAGGTGTTATTCCACCTCCTCAACTGAACTGCAGGCCCTTTCAGGACAAGGATTTACTTCTCTTTGGGCTCCCAGAGCTGACCACGCTCCGGGGCATGTGACTGAGGGCCATGGCCATCCCCATGCCTACTTCCTTCTTACGGTCTCACCTTTACATACCAAAAAACCAAACTGCCTGAGCCACAGCTTTATTCTCCAACTTGGGTCCAAGCCCTAAAGTGATATGTTATTAAATGGTCAAATAATGCTCAGGAAAGCTAATCATCCATTTCCACACTCAAGTGCAACTGAAATTTCAGGCACTAGGGGGAACCCATTTATTGCCCAATTTCTTTCCCAGAAGGTACTCAGTGTATGCGTAGCATGCTGTGTTGATGAAGTGATTTTACAGCAAAATAAACCTTTACATTTTTTAAACAGAGGAAAATAGAATGCTTAGATTTTCTTCCCAATGAACAAAGTCTGCACGGTATAATAACTACAGTCAAATTATTTTTCTTGGCCTCATTCCGAGTCATTCCTTTTCTATTTGCTCCAGAAGCTATTGCCTACTGTAACAGCCAAGTAACCATATCCCTTTTTTACAAATGCAATGGCAGTCAGCTTTTTAAATAAGCGTATAAATAGAGATAGACAGTAAGAGACAGCGATGAGGGACTTAAACCCCAGAGCCAAACCATCTGGATGCACAAATGTGGCTTTTCCACTTATCAGCTGCGTCTCTCTGTGCCTCCGTTTCCTCATCTGCATAAGGCATGACGCCAGGTTGTATGTCTTCAATGAGTGAATACCAGTCAAGTGTCTAGAATGGTGCCGGGTACATAATAAGCCTTGCATCTCAGTTGTGATTCAGGGTTTTCTCCTTATGGCAGAACAGACAGAACCTAGAGACATTTGTTCCGGTAATTACTAAGAGAAGAGCCAAGCTAAAAGAGGGGAATTATTTTTGCCATCACCACCACACTCTGTTGGTACAATCTTTGAGTGTCCCCATCAAACACAGCCAGTGTGTACCCTTGGAATGTGCTGGTAACAAGTCTAGGAGAACAATCTCATGATACAACATCCTTAAATCCTTATGTGTAAAGTCTGCAGTTGTACTGCTAGGAATCTTGGATAACTGTCCTCCAGAAGAATTTAAATATTCAGAGTAGCCATGGAGAGACACTTCAAAGACAATATATAAAGAAGATAATTTCCTGGTCCCTGTTTGGTACCCAAATGAAGCAATGCTAGGTTATTAATACGCAAGTGCTAAATAGTTCTAGAGGGTCGAAAGGTTCATTTCAACCCTAGGACACATATACATTTATTGATTCAAGTTTCTCATCAACTCCTCCATTTGTTCGAAATAATCAGGAATTTAGCTGGGATGGGCCAGACATATCACATGCCCTTCTGGGCAGTTGGTGCAGGCACCTTTTAACTAGGTGATCTGAATGACACTGCTACCTGTCCTCAATGACCTACCACAGCAGTCTCCAGGAAAGCCACATTTGTAACAGATGAGCCCTTCCCCAGGGTTGGAAAACAGACACCAAGTTATCATCCATTGGCCTTTCAGATTCTTACAGACAAAAAAAAATATGTTCTTGGAAATATTCTTTAGCACCCATCTATAAGCTCAATGTTGTCTGAGGCGCAAACAGTCTTAGCCCTGAAGATGCTAAGTTTCTGTGTGAAACCACACAGGAGAACAAGGGACTTGAGGGAGACGCTCACGTGTCCTGAGCACCCAGGACTGTGCGGGCCCTGGCTCGGGGGTTCGGCATACCTTGTCTGAGCATGCCTCACAAAGCCCGGCAAGCCTGTCACTGCTAGTTGGTGGACACGGACATCATGGTGAAGAACAGTTAGCAACGTGCACAGGAAGGTGAGTTGGAACCTGAAGCGGATCGTGAACCAAGACGGTCCTATTCTACATCCACACTTTCAAGATACAACATAGCGGTTAACATCATCTGCTTGGAAGTCTGAAAGAGATAGGGTCAAGTCAACCGTGGGCCGTGTCTTAGCTACCTGACCTTGGGACCATGGCATGGTCCTTCTGAGACTTAAATCCACACCTGTGAATTGCAGTGATAAGACAGAATATCAAAGACAGCCCATGCAATCACCTTCATTCGGTGCTGGGCACCCAGCAAGTGATCCAGTGGTGGCTTTCATGACCTCACCCACCTTCTTTCTCACCAACAACCACTTACAGACAAGCAGGGAGAGAGCATGCAGCCACCAGGCGAGGGTGGGACGCGGGCTGAGGGCAGTAATGCCCTCCAACTGGAACTGAGATGAGCAAGAAAAAATGTCACCCTGAGCTTGTCATTAGAAATGGATAAAACTGGATCCAAGCCTGATTCTGGCTTTTTCCCTTGGTCTTATACTCAAAACTGATTCTAATTAGCAACATACTCTGAGCTTCCTGAAGGGTAGAGTTCAGATATTGCACAAACCCGAGTTCTGTGGTGATTCCAGCGGAACCAGGTAAATGGGGAAGGGGGTACCAATTGCCTCTTTTTGTTTTTACGAAAACATAGTAATTAGCTTGACGAACCTCCTTGTGGGCTTATTAGAGGAAAGAAATCTTTATTTTCCTTTGCAGAAAGAGACTATATTTTCCTATGTGTGCATATTTTTATTTATATTCAAAATTTTCATGTAAATAAATTATAAATTCAATTTCATAAATTTCATTTACTTAAATAACACTTTGGTTGTGTTTTAGAGCAGAGCTCCTAAATTTATTGGGACCACGAGATGTGAGTGTATAAACTGAAGCTTAAGAACTCTAGACACACCCTGGAGAAAAGGTTTCAGTACGATGTTGATACTATTATTAATTATTAGCAACAAAGGAGGCTTTGAAATGAAGGATGCAAAGCAACTGGACATCTTTAGAATGGGTTGTACTTGTGCAATGACCTTGTCGCTTATTGAACCATTAACATGTTATGTAGCCGGACAACGAGTTGCCCTTCTACTGAGTACGTGCTGGTGTTCACATCTCAGCTAGAATGACTTTGAGCATTAAAAGACACTTTCAACTGCTGAATGGTTTTGTTTTCAGAGTTTTGAGCTTTTCTTTCCATTACGTTGGACCCCTAAATTTGCTATGGCACAGCTGAAGAGAAAAGATCCTGGTGTCTACCGGCTACGAGACATTACGCACAGTGGCTAAATTCAGGGCATGGAGAAGAAACAAGGGCAGTTTCAAAACCCATTTCTGACACTTAGGATCTGTCATAGCTTTGGCAAGACACTTAATCCATAAAACGAGGGTAATCAGATAATTTACAGAGATGTTAGCATCAAAAAATAATGCATGTAAATCACTCATCAGAATACTAGATGAATAGTAATACCCAAATGTTGGTTCTCCTTCCCACTCAGCCATCACCAAGAGCTGACACACTGCTGGGGGCTTGCAGGGAACTCAGGTGACGGCTCATGAGCTGGAGTCGGGGCGGACGGTGTGCTTCATTCGTCACGTCTGACGTCACCCACGGCTAAGACACGTTTACTTCCCACACCACTGAGAACAGCAACAGTAAAGCAACCGTATAAATCTGTAATTAAACCATGACACAGATGTTCTTATCACTTAGAACTGCTGAGTTTCTATAAAAATTGTTTTACATGTATTAAAACACATGAATCACGTGATAATTTTTTTAAATGTATGCTCTACATTGTAAAAAAGAGTAAGTGGCTAAGGCCTCCCTGAAACTTCTTCACACTCAGGATCCAGCTCTTCTCAGTGACTCTCCCTCCTCCCCGAGTGCCCCCCACCCCCAGGGACCAGCAATGTCTGTGCTCCATTATTTGCTACCGGGTTTTCTCACCCAGGTCTGTTGTGCAAAGTTTGACGCTAGCACTCTGGCCCGACCGCCCTCGGGGCTGACTCTTCCTCTCCGAGTCACAGGTCCCTGGAGGTGCAGGAGCTTCTGTTCCACGTCAGCAGGAAGCTACAGCCCCACTGGCTGCTGTGGTGCCCGCAGCCCTCCTCCATCAGCCACATCAGTTCCTGGTCACTTACTTCAGCCATCTCTTCCTTCTAGTCTAAGGGATCGGACACTTTCTCCTGCCTTTGGCTGCACTGTGTAGCATGTGGCACCAACGTGCGTAGCACCAGCCATGTATGTAACTCGACTGAGGTGATGACAGCCATAGCTGAGACCAAGTACAAGTACTGCAGGTGAAGACATCTGAGGGAGGACGGCCGTGGACCCGGCTGACGGCGGCTGTGATTTGGCATCCTTTGTGCAACGCACCTCAGTCTCAGACACAATAATGCAAGAGAAATGCAGTTTAAAAATGACAAAATATGGGATCTCAACTGGCAGACCGATGAGCAGTCAATATCCCTGCATAAAAATGGCCAAGCAGGCCCCCTCCGGGGCCATCTCCTGGCCTGGCTGCGAACCCCTTGCTTTCTTAGGGATGTGCTCCTCCCACGTACGGTGTGAATGGCCGCGGTACAGCTCCTGCTTTTGGCACTCCTGCCAACCTCAACTTCATCTGTTTTTGCCCCTTGACAAAAATAAGGTGTAGCCTGAGAAATGCGATTTTTTTTGCAGAGAGTCGATCTCAGTTTTAACTTTAAAAGGTCGTTAAATGGGACTTCTGGCACAGGGGAGAGGCGGGGAGTGATATATTTTGCTTCGTGATCCAAGGTGCTGTTTGCATAGATGTGCTGTGCACAAATGGTACGTTTATGGCTCAATGTGTTTTTTGTGAAGTGAAAACAACCATGTACTTAGGATATGTGCCCTTTCATGTGTGGGTACTATAATTCAATTCAAGTTAAAAATAAAACAAAGATAAACAGAAAGGCCTTGACATAGCCAAGGAAAAATGCAGGTGAAAATACATGACGACACCCACGAACGAGTTTACCTTATTATGTGGTGTATTCGTCACAGACTGAGTCACAGCTGAAAGGACTCTTTAACCTGAGCCTCAGCTCCTCCTGGCACGGCTCCTTCCATTTCCCCCACCCCCGACCTCGAATCCAACGCCAAGTTGTCCCGATTTCAGTTCGTAAATTCATCTGGAGCTGACCCCCGTACATGAATTCCCAGGGTCAGGTCCTCCGTCCTTGCTGCCTGGGCCTCGACAATTAAATCACAGTGGAAGCAACTATGGACTCTAGTCTTGCCTACTTCCAAATCCATTTTGTCACCACGTGTCCTCAAATGACCTTCAAGTGCCTGTCAGGCCGTGTGTCTTCCCTGCTTAAAACTCTACTGATGGATCCCTGGGGCAGGCTCGGTGCCTTCCGTGAGGTGCCCACGGCCAACCGCCATGGCCTCTCAGTGTTTCCCCTCAGACGCAGGCGGCCCCTCTGCACCCCGGGCCTCTGCTAAGCTGATGCACTGACTGGAAACACAGCTCTCCTCACCTCAAGCCCTCTCTCCTCCCCGCTTCTTCTCTGGGCTCACTAGTTGCCCTTGAACTTGCATTTCAGCTATCACTGTCGGGAAGGCCCTTTCCAGGCCGGCCTGCCGGCGCACTGCGTGGACGCGCCCGTCTGGGTCCCCGGCACAGGCCGCGCGCTCCCGCAGACCCGGCGCCTGCTGCTCGCGGCTCCGCCCTCCCGGCGTCCAGGCTCCTTGGCGAGGACTTGGGCGCGCTCACTCCTTCTGGCGCTCTCAGCCCAGCACCTGCACTTGGTAGGTGACCCATTAGTGCTTTATGGGCGAAAATGAATGCCAAAGGAGCCACTGACATGGAAGGGAGCCTCCTGCAAGAATCTAATTGTAGTAATTAACCGGAGGCTAAGTAAGCTCATATAATTAACTACGCATTTGTGAAAATGTTGGCGTGCTTCTTACTTGTTTCTATAAACCAGTGTTATAGGTTCCTATCAGCAATAATACGTAATCAATACTCCTGTACTATGAATTGGTTGAGCATCTGGCATTAAAGTCTTTTGAAAGTTTTTACCATCATTAAAACTTATTGGAGCCGTGTGTTAAATTACTTGGCCTCTAAGTGATTTTCCATAGTCAAAGGATTGAAGTTTTATAGCTTTAGTGTTTCAAAATAAATAACGAGATTTAGTTTCCAGGGAGGAAAAACCTCATGTCCCATGTAATTTTTTTTTAAATATTGCTATTTACAGAGAAGCACTGCAGTACATTTGTAGACAGAACAGTTTGGCTTTGATTTTTGTTCATCTAATTTAAGGGAAGCTAAACAGATTTAATTTAGAAGTGGGAGATAAAAACATAAAAAAAAAAAGAAAAATCAATTCTAGATGAGAAGATTGCATTTATAATGGAATCGCGGCCATGCTCTTCGCGACGGTGCAGAGAATGGGGACACTGTGACAACGGGCGGCAGTGGCACTGCTTCCCTCTGAATTGGTATCACCTGCGTGCTTCTTCCAAAAGAGAAAACCCAAGGGCACCACCAGACGGAAGTTCCCTTTTCCTAGCGGGTGATGGATCCACTTGTACCTCGGCCTTTATTTTTAGCACGGAAACTGGAATATAGACGCCATGGGACAGGGTCCCGCCTCCTCCACGACGACCCGGCACCACACACGGGATGTCAAAGCGCCCTCCAGCTAAGCGCGCCCGTATCCGGGCCGCGGCGCGTCCATTCCTGGACAGTAGGTCTACTGGCCACTATTGCTTTCCCTCCACGTGGAAGAGCTAACCATAAAAATGTGTGACGTTTCGTTAAAACCCATGTGGTGGAGCACAGCTTGGTAGAGTGGAAGGAAGGGCAGAAAACATTCATCAGAGAGGGCACAACATGTAGGTAAAATCAACAGCTTATCTTAATAGCAACATCAACACAACATAAACTGTGCAACGTTAAAACCAGAAACAATCTTTGGCTTCCGGTTTTATTTTGTATTTATTCCTACATGTAGTGTTTCTTGGCGACCAAATTTCAAAGTAATGATCTTTCTGAATTCAAACTTCCTGCTGAGTTCGGGTCCGAGTTAGACATATAGTGAACACCAAGCGAACCCCACTGTAAGGAAAAGGTGAGAAAGAAAAGGAAAAAGAGGGCGCTTCCTTCTCGGTCCTGACCAGCCTCTCAAGCCTTCCCTGTTGCACCGGAGACACTGGCCTGAGGGATCTGTCCCCTCAGACCTTCATCACCCCCTCAGGCCCTGAGAGGTTTTTCTCAATTAAGAAAACAGAATGTTACTCTGGGGACAAAACACATTACAAACCCCCAATGGTATGCCACCTCTGAGACAAATCTGCTTGCGAATGCTACTACTGCCTTGAATCTCATCCACCTTAGAAGCTCGAGACACTCACCTGCACTGAAACTAAGTGACTTACATGACGGCAACCTCTTTCTGAGAAAAACAACCCTGGGTGCTCCTTCCACAGGAGGGCTTTTTTTCTTTTAGATGGTAGGTGATTCTATTGTTTTGGCCACACTGGACTGCACCATGGACCAGGAAGCCCCCTCCATGCCCAAAGTGGCCCTCAGGCCCAGCAGTCCCTAACTGTGCACAGCATAAGAAATCGAACGGAGCTGATCCAAAACGGACGGGACTGACTGTACCAACTTTCCCTCTTGCGTGACCTTGAACACAAGACACAGGGAAAAGACAGTGCAATAATAGAGAAGCAGAGACCTCAAGGGGACATGAAACAAAGAAAACAGCAGCAAATAAGAACGGCTGAATCCAGGTTGCAGCAGAGTCACATTAGAAACAACTGATTCCAATGACAGCCAGGTCCACTGGTTCCGCAGAACCACGTTAGTGGGTCCATACTCAGACACGTCGGTAACACGCCAGCCCTCTGCAGAGCCTACCGTGCGTGCGCCCTGACGTCTCCATGACCCCCGTGTCACCTAAGGCCAGCTGACCACACCCCTTCTTCTTGCAATCACACAGAGCCCAATACGGTTTCCTCATGTGGTTACCGACAGTCCATTTTCACTCCGAAATTACACTGTACAAGACCGTGCTTGGCGGACCACCGTATCGAGCAGCACTTACTTTTAAAGTAAACCAGCTCCAATCGCATCAGCAACACCGCTTCCACTGAAACACCCCTACTGCTCGTCCAGTGGATAGCCAGTGGGGACTTACTACTTATCACCTCAAATCTCGCATGTGTCCCTTTTCTACCTGCATTCAAATTGTTGTTCTCTGCCCACCTTGCTTCCACGGGGTTCACAGGCATCTTAAGAAGACTCAAACACTAGTCCCATCTCCATCTTTGTCTTCTATTGCACTTCTTTGCAACTGAGTCTTTGGCAATACTTTGCCACTTCAACTGGTGCAGTAAAAGGCCGAGTAACCCCTCACTGGCCAAATCTAATTTTAATCTCTTTGGTTCCCATCTTGCCTGACCGTTTATGTAGCATCATAAAAACAACTACCCTTACTTCTCTGAAACTGTCCAAGGAACTGTTAACTTCTTGCTCATCTATTTGCAATTAAGTTCATTATGAACTAAAAAAACTTCTTACTGGGGTCTCCTATTAAAATAAAAAACCTCGGGAGTTCCCTGGTGGTGTAGTGGCTTAAGGCTTCGGCGCTGGCGCTGTCAGTGCTGCGGCGTGGGTTCGATTCCCAGCCAGGGAACTACCCACATACTACAAAAAAATAAAATAAAATAAAATACAAAACCTCAAAGCCATGGGCTCCGATGGAACTTTGAGCCCAGCATCTATTTCATAATATTTATGTGTGGTCAGTGCTCTTTCACAGGATGTTTTTTTTTTTTTTCCAAGTTGGACACTACAGTGGCAAATGTCCTGTCTCTGGTACACATTTTTGTTACATCACTTATGACAAAGTATGTGGTAACTGTCAGATGTTGTCCTTGAGAAGATACCCTTTAAAGAATATTCATCAGTATCATAGATTTATGGGACAGGATCATTTGAGAAAAGTGGTACAGACCTTGCTATAGACTCTATCACATGAATATTCACTCAGCAAACCTTTACAAGGCTCCTACTAGGCACCAGGCACCTATCCAACTGGTGGGAGAACCAGGCTGTGTAACCCAGGAGAGAACAGGAACCATGCACCTCTTTGGCTCCCTACTATTTGCTCGGGGCCTGGGACAGTATCTCTTTTCTCATGGGAGCTCAGTTGTCTGGTAAGTGACAGACAACCAGTGGTGCATGATCTGAGCCTGTCCTATCCCACCAGTCTCGACTCAGGCCATCCTGTCCCTCACTCTATATGTCATAGCCCTACGGGTCTTACGTGTGTTTAAATGGGCAGCTCTTTTCTAGCTTGGTGCCTTAACAATGGTCTGTTTTGGTTATCATTATATCCCTATCATACCACCTGACATTGCACTAGAGATTTAATCATTTGTTCAGTACACAGAATGATCCCCTTTTGTCAGCTGCTGAATGTTGTCTAGGGCAGGCACTACTGGGCAGGACTTACTCACCTGGCAGACTCTCTGCCTCCCAGTAGCCATTCAGTAAAGGCATGAATAGGAGTATAATACAGGTTTGCTTTCATCCAGATCAGCATTCCAGCTCCATCCCTCAAATAGTTTGTCAAGTGTCTGAAAGCAGCAGTGACAAATGCAGGTGGAACTAGGTCACTAGCAAAATCAAATGTGGTCCAAATGCCAGAACTAGAATGGAACTAGTGCCAAATTAGTCCAATTGTAGCCTTCGCTTCAGCTGGATCATCCTGTGTTTGTTCCAGCTCAGCTGTCGCCATTAGTCATTTGTGATTGCTGCCCCATTCTTAGAAATGCATAGGCATCCCATTCATTCAGAGCTTTGTTTTCTTGAAAATTACCATCCACATTTGGATATATTTTTTTTATTTGGTAGCTGCCTAACATAGCAATGGCCAAGAAGTTTGAAAACTCAGGGATTTGATGAAAAAGGAACTGGACCATGAGTGGGGTCAATAAGGAAGCAGAATGGTGCCAAAAAAGAACAAAGAAGAAAAAAATCTTAATTACATTATTAAAGGTTTTACTGACTTTCTCCAATATCTACCCTAATTTAATATTCTTAGAAATTGGATTTTGAAAAAAAAATTCATCCTTTTATCTTAGATACAAAGCACCATTTTTTAGTTTAAAAGCACATCACTTAGTGAACATTAGTTGAGCAAATGAATGAACAAAGAAGCAAATAAACTGAATTAAGTAGGAGTTAATTGCACAGGCAACATAAAGCCTATGTGCATTTTCCAAATAGAGTTTCTGAGAAGTTAATGATTTTCCAAGCAGAATTATACTATATAATTTGAATTGTGAAAAAAGTATCAATAAATACCACCATAAATTCTAAATGGGAACATTTGAAAGTAAATTCAAGTTATTCCAATATTATTATTGAGTAGAAACATTCACAATTATGTTTTTGCATATTATTGCACATATTTAATAACAGCCAAAACCCTCTATTTGAAAAATCTCAAACATTATGTGTAGAAAATCATTTTAAGTTTATTCCCCCACTTAATTTTAATTTTTGGCTCTAACTTCATCATTCCACCCATCTCACAAAAAATTTGAATGAATTCTAAGCAAACAATGACAGTGAAGCTAAAGTAGATAAGGTAGCTGATAGAATCAATGAATGAGAATCATCATTTCCAAGATCCAAGAAAATATTTACATACATAAGGAAGAGACTATTTTCTACAATAGAAATCTTTGAAAGATTTAAGAGAGAGCTCATTGGTCCCTAACACTATAGACGTTTGATCAATTCAGTCTATTAACTAGGCAATAAATACCACTGACAACCATGAAGAAAAATCAAACACACACACACACACACACACACACACACACACACACAGGCACACAGAAGTCCTATGGAGGGGACTTGGAAATTTGCTAACATATGACTTGTGTCATGTCACAATTGATTGTGCTACAAGATGAGGGAGACGTAGGCAGACCTCAAAGTAGTACGACTGCCACCAGCTCTTCTAACTTTGTAGCGGGGTCCCTGGGAAGATGATTACAGACAAGCACGTCAGTGATTTTCATTCATTTTGAAAAACCAAAGCCTTGGGACCAACTTGCCAACTTACTTGTTCTGAGCCGACAGGTCATTTCTTGACTGTACTAAACCAAGAAAAGTCTTCACTTTCTATGAATTTTATTTTCATGACTACATTATGATGAAGAATATGAGGTGAATGAAACAGTATGGTAGGACCTGAAATTCGGATAGTTCTGAAATAAGGGCCCGAGTAAAACGAAATGTGGGAGAACCGACGGGGGTTCTCCCGTGCCTACTACTCACGGAGCGTAAGATGTTGTCTTCATTCTCAGGGAACCAACCACGAAACAACACATTATTAAAACAAGAATACTTACAACACTGTCTGAAATATAAGAAAAGTTATTTAAGTACATATTATATTATAATCATATCACATTGATTAAAATTTCTGACCTCTCAGTCAGCAGACATGGCTTTGATTTTCAGTTATGTCACATTTTACTTACTTAACTTTGCAAAAGAAGCTTCGTTTTGTGACCTTGAGATGTTCCCTTTGTAAAACAGAGAAAACAACAGTTTCTACCTCATGGAGTTGTTATAAAGATTAAATGAATTAATGTTCTCACGAGTCCTGATGACTGAAACAATATGGGCTGCTTGCTGAATGCCAGGCATGATGCAAAACAAATGCTCAAAAATGTTTAGCAAAAAGAAAAGGTCTAGCCATTTTTTATTTGCTATAAAAATAAAACATAAAATATTTAGTTAACAAGTAACTATATGCAAGTAAGTGTTAAATGAGGCAATATAATGACTGAGGTAACAGGTTTTTCAGAGACAACGCTTGAGTTTATGTCTTTGCTGTGTGACTGCGTGTAAGGGTATCTCTATTATTATTATGTTTTACGTTATCTAGGAGGTAATGCTGGAATAATCAATCATCAGAAAAACCATCAATCCCTTGGGCACAGTCAGTGAACCCTCTTAGAACTCAAAGAATGGCAAACCATTCTGTCTCCACTCTTCGGTCCAATTCACAGGAATCAGACAGAGAAGAAATAAATCGTGAAGCACTGTGATATTAAGTCACCAAGATCGGGGAGTTGTTTCTGCAGTACTGATCAATGACAACTGATTGACAGAGTAATGTTTTATAAACAGAAAATACTTAGGAAGCACTCAGATTACGGAAGTGGGGTGTATTAGCTCAGGCGGCTATAACAAAATGCCATACACTAGGTGGCTTAAGCAACCAAAATCTATTTTCTCACAGTCCTGGAGGCTAGAAGTCACAGATCTAGTGACAACATTTTTGTGTTTCTGGTGAGAGAGCTCTTCCTGGCTTGCAGACAGCTGCCTTCTCACTGTGTCCTCACATGGCAGAAAGACAGGGGTTAACAATCTCTTTGGTGTCTCTTCTTACAACAACACCTAATCCATCATGAAATGCCCATCCTCATGACCGCATCTAAACCTAATTAATCTCCCAAAGGCCCCTCTCCAAATACTGTATTAGGCTAGAGGCCTCAACACGAATTTCAGGGTGACACAAGCCAGTCCATAGCATGAAGATAGGAGAATCTGTGAAGTTAGACAAAGATAAGAACCCAGCGTTGGAATCTAAACACTTGCAGCAACAAATCACAATTGTGCAATGACTGGGTATATTAAAAGCATGGGACACAAACAATCTTATTTTGGTGAGTGCTAGATACCCAGACCTAATTATAATCATAATCACCTCTCAGGAGACCAAAGAGACAGATAGATAGAGAGACAGACAAGACTAAGGATCAGCACGCAAGCACCTTCACACTGTTGTGAAGAAGCCATGCAGTTAAACGAACTAAATGTTAGTTCATATTTGACAGCAGAGGTAAGGAATGGAAACGTGGACATGGAGGGAAGAGCTTACCTGGTTTATTCCTATCCCCTACAGAAGTGGTCTGTTACAGGACTGTTCATCATGAACTCAAGAAGGTAGGCGATCCGTGTCCCAGGGCACTGAGTGCTTACAGGCAATGATGGGCGCCCCTCTAGTTAAAACGTGCATTACCTCTTTAATCTACTTTTGCTTTTGTATCTTAATTTTCTTAACTGAGTTTTGCTCTCACTTTGATTTCTTAGTATCTTTTATTTTTATTTCTGGATGAAGGTCTTTTCATTTTCAAGAAATAGTTTGATTTTCTTTCAAAGTATAAGTAAACATGGGCTTATTTTACTTGGTAAAATGCAAAGCTGAATGAACATTGAGCTGTCAAGTATCAAGTATGAGAAAATTGTGCTGAGATTAACCATTTCCCCCATAAGAGCACTTCAAGAATATTAAGGAGAAAAAGATATGAGTTAACAGGCTAATTGCATGGTACATGTTGATATTAGAGTAGTCAGCAGGTAATCATTAGGAGAACTAAGTTTTAAGGACTCTCATAAGGCTGGTTCAGTTACAAATGTGTGTCCAAGAATTAATCCCTTCCTTAAATTAGTTACACATGTAATGTTTGAAAGATCCATGATAAGGGCAAGAACTTGAAGGGAAAACAAACCAACCAACCTAAGAAGATAGTAAAAAGCTGGAATTAGCATGAAATTTGCAAAGGAGACATTGCACATTGAGAAGTTCAGTCTCTAGGTGGACGAGTCACCTCAGGAAAGACCTGCATAGTAACAGTCACTGCATTAAAATATACGATGATCCTTGGCAGTTACTCAGGATTTGTCAGATGACAAAGCTGAGGTTTACAGATTTTTATTTTTCAAAACTATTATTCCAGTACTGGCAGAGTATTTTGTGTTGGACTAAACTCTCCACAGATAATAATGATAACATCTGAACAAAATATTAAGGAAAAAATTATTGATGATACTAGAGAGTGAACAAAACCAAACATAAACTGGAGAATGTTATAACAAGGCAAGAAGAGAAATACATGGTTAAGACCACTTGCTGATGTGGTTTATCACCTGAGGACACCATCCCGTTTGTACTGAGGAGCAGGTACAGTTGTCAGAGAATGGAAGCCAAGCTTGTCAGAATGCCTGGGAAATGGGGTGGCGTGGGACAGGGGTGCTGTAATTCCAGGAAATAAGGTAACAGATAATAATGAAAGAACCCTGCCATCACCACCAGTCTGCATAGTTTTACATATGTAAGGGGAAAAAACCAGATTAGGGAAATAAAGATAAGAAAAGCTAAGGACAAATTAGACAGAGATAAGAACCAAAGGTTGGACCAGGAAAGCCTACAACCACCAGACCAGAGAAGGAGGACAATGTGCATGTGTACTGAAAACCTAAGCCACAAGGATCTTCTTTTGGAAATTCAAATCCTTGCTGGCCTCTGAGCTAAATCTGTGTGGCCTCCAAAGATCCCAGGTGAAAACAACAGCTGGCGGTTTGAAAAAGGTGAATGGGATTTCAGCTTCTGCCCATTACAAGGCAGGCAGAGTTTAGAGTTTGACTCCTATCAAACACAAAAGGTTTGGTAAACACTTTAAGATCACTCCTCAGGGACAAAGGCTAAGGGTTTACCCTCAGACTAAAAGACAAAAACAACTTGTGAAACAAAGCCTCCCCAAAATTCAAGTTAATTGGCCAGGATTTCTAACAGCATACTAGAACAAACATCAACATTCTTAAAAGAAGGATAATAGAACCCAGAGTTCCTTCCTACATTGTAATTATTCTTAATTTCTACTATATTTTTTTAAAAGATTAGAAATGCAAAGACATAAAAATTTGATGCATTGTCATTGTCAAGAGAAAGAAATCAATAGTAATAGGTACCCACATTACCCAGTGGTTGGAATTAACAAGGAAAGTCTTTAGAGATGCTATTATAAATATATTTATGACTTAGAAGAAAAGATGGTCAAATGAGGAAAGAGATGAGAAATCCCAGCAGAGAAACCTATATAAAAATAACTAAATAGACATTCTAGAACTAAAAAAACAAAAACAAAAACAAAAATCATGTGAAATACAAATTTATTAACCTGGCTTAAAAGAACATTGCAGATAGCCAAAGAATCACTGAAGTAGAAGACATATACAGTTGGTTCTCTGTATCCTTGGGTTTCACATTTGCAGATTCAACCAACTGTGGACCAAAAATATTTGGGGGGCGGAGGCGGGGGGGAAGAAAATCCCAGGAAGGTCCAAAAAGCAAAACTTGAATTTGTCACACACCAAGCACTATGCTGAACCAAGATGAACGAAGTGATATATAGGCATAACCCAATGTAGTCTATGTACAAATATATGCAAGTGCTATGCCATTTTATATAAAGGATTGGAGCAGCTGTGGATTTGGGTCTCCATGGGGAAGGAATCCTGGAACCAATCCCCCACAGGTACTAAAGGACAACTGTAAAAAGCCTTTATCCAATGTAAAGAAATGGAAGACCAAAAGACTGAAAAAACAGAATTATCAGTCTGAGTGATCCATGGGACAATCTGCAAGCATGTGATGACAGTCTCAGAAAGTGAGAGAGAACAGCACAAAAAACATATTTAAAGAAACATTGGCATAATTATCTCCCAATTCAAGAAAAACGCCTTAACTCAAAGACCCAAGAAGCTCAACAAATTCCAAGCAGGATAAATGTAAAAGAAACCACACCTAGGCACATCAGAGTCAAAATCCTAAAAACCAAAGAAATAAGGAAAATCTTGAAAGCAAGCCAGAGAAAAATAGCACATTAGATACAAATGAACACTGATTTGAAGAAACACCAACTTCTCTTCAAAAACAATGGCAGCCAGAGTACAACAGAAGAAACAGCTAAAGTGCTGGAAAAAATGAACTTCTAACTAAAAATCCACATTCATAAGGGGAAAAAGGGGATACAGAGGCAAAATAAATACTCAAACCGCCACCAACATAAAACATTATCAGACAAATGAAAGCTAAGACCTGCATATGAAAAATGTTAAAACAAGTTTTTTCAGGCTGAAAGCAACAGGAATGAACAGAAACAGAAATGGTAAGTATGTGAGTAAATAAAGAATACTTTCATATAGTTGCTTCAAAAGATTCCTGATTATTTAATGGAAAAAATGTCCACATTGTAGTGTGGTATATATAATACATGTAGAAGAAAAGAGGTGACAAAGCTATCACAAGGGGCAAGTTAAATGAATTTATAATTTTGCAAGTCTCTTACATGTTTATGTGAAGTGGTACAATGCTATCTCTAAGTGGACTGTAAAAATACAAGAATACAGGATGCTATTCAGAGAAAAAACACTAAAAAACAAACAAAAAGTTCCAAGCAAAAGCCTTGAAATCAATTCAGCCAAATGAGATAAAAACAGTCTAATAAATACTTGATTGACCCAGGGGAAGGCATGAAAGAAAAAAAGTAGAATTTTAAAAAAGAATTACATGAAAAAAATTAAATAAATTCTTTAAAACAAATTAAATAAATAAATACACACACACTCAATATATAGTACAAAAAAAATGACAGACTCAACCTTATGATTATATTACATGTAACTGTACTTAACAATCAAATGAACGGAGTACAAAATAACAGCACAATTACATGCTGTCTGCAAGATCCGCACTTTCAGTAAGAAGACAGTAAGAAATAGAAGAAGATAAATCATGCACACTGTAAGCATAAGAAAGCAGGTAGGTTCTATTAATACCTGACAAGTCTTCAAACAGAGAAACAAATATACACCCATCAGAAAAACTAAAATTTAAAATACTGGCAATACCAAAAGTTGAAGAAGCTATGAAGCAAGTGGGACTCGTACACATCGTCAAAATGAAACATGGTATAACTACTTTGAATAATAGTTTGAGAGTATTTTTTTTATAAAGTTAAACATAGAGCTTCCCTGTGGCCTAGTAATTCTACCTCTTAAGTATTTACCCAAAGGAAATGAAAACATTGTTCACAGAAATTCTTGTACAAGAACATTCATAATGGCTCTTTGCACAATACAGTTGACCTTTGAACTTCTGACTTCCCAAAAACTAAACTACTAATAGCCTCCTGCTGACCAGAAGGAAGCTTGGCCAATAACAGTCAATTAACACATATTTTTCATGTTATATGTATTACACACACACACACACACACACACACACACACACACACACATATACATAAGAGTATATATTATATATATATATATCCCCTTACAATAAAGTAAGATAGAGAAAAAGAAAGGTTATTAAGAAAATTGTATGGAAGGAAAATATATTTATAGTATTTATTTTTTTTAATTGGCATATTAGTGGACCTCTGCCATTCAAATCTGTATTATTCAAGCATCAACTGTAACCAAAAACTGGAAACAACATAAATGTCCATCAACTGGAGATTGGATAAACAAATTCTGATATAACTATAAAATGAAATATGAATCAGCAATGGAAGGGAACTACTAATGTATATAAAAATATAGGTGAATCTCAAAAACATATGTTAAGCAAAATAAGCCAGATACAAAAGAGTACCTAGTGTATGTACTCTTATCTATACATTTACATAAATTTCAAGAACGCTCAAAACAAACCTATTCTGATAAAAATTAGGACATGATTTGTCTTTGCAATGGGGATTGATGAGAAGCTTTTCTGCAGCGAATGGAGATGTTCTCTACCTCCATAGAAGTCATGGTTCTATCTTGATAGGAGAAATGGTTATGTGGGTGCATACATTTATCAAAACTCACATAATTGTACTCTTAAGATCTGAGAATTTCACTGGATGCAAATTTTTCTTCAATGAGAAAAACCACATTTCCAAAGAATGATAGGGCTGGAATCTCTAAACTCATCTAAATTCAGGTTGCACGCTTTCTCACTACTCCACACTACTCCCATTAATATTAAACTGTGCCGGGGATTTTAGACTAAGATTTAGATTGGTATTTTTGGCTTATGAAAAACAGCCTTATTTTTGTTTTTCTAATAGCAATATTTTCCCTTTGCACAACTTTCTTTCTGTGGGAGAAGAAAAAAAGTGATTTTTTTTCAGAAACTGCAGCACGCTCTTTAAAACTGCAGAGGTACCAATTAACACAGCTTCAGGAAGTGCCTGAACTTAAATCCCAGAGGGACGTTCCCATTTCACTGAGTACGCAGTCCACGAAACGCCATGTGGCGTTCTAGAGCTGATATTTCAACAATCATCTGAAAGAACTGAGAAGTACACACAAAACCTAAGTTCATGATGTCAGCCAGCATGCTATAAAAGTTTAGGTTCTTTAACTCTGTCCCATTTTCTACCATATTTTTATATTCTACATTGAGGATTTAAGTGAGTCAGTGCCTATGAACATCTGTGGAGAAAGTAAAGAATATACGTCATCTGTTTTTCTTTTGCATTTTAACCCATGAAGTTTGCTGGGCCCAGTGTCTTTCTCCATTCCTGGTGCACACATTCGGTCATGCATTCAACTGTAATAGTTACTGAACTGTTACTATTCAAGAATATTAGGCTGAAAACAAGTTCCAGCACATGTAAGATCCAGGTCCTGGCCTTAAAAATCTCATAGTCTAACAGCAGTGAAGGATAATTTAAAAAGCCAATGCTAAAACTTGATACTAAGTGCTGGAATAAAGAAAGGCCCCTGAACATCAAGGAGCATATTTCACAGCTATTTAAGTATGCTAGTGACTATACACTGTTTCTCAGTGGGAGAAATAAAACACTGTTCATCTCACCTGGGTGCAGACCAAGTCGCATTTCTTCCTTAAATGGAAAATGCATCATGCATAGCCCATCACCCTAAGGAGCCCAGATACATTGTGACGCCTTCTTGCAGCATGAACAAATGAAGTCTATCATATGGTTATTACCGATCTTAGACGTTTTATTTTTTTAATGGAACCTAAAAATACTGCTTAACAGCTTTCTCCACTGAAGCTGCAATTACGGTCTTACTGAAGAGTAAAACCAAAAATTAAGAAGATACATTGTATTATCACCTGGAAATTCTTCTTCAGCTAATTTCTTTCTTGATGGTTAGTAGGTTACATAAATATGTGGGACGCATAACGTATGAAATGAATTCACAGATGAGGAAACAATGCCTCCTAGCTGATCCCAAATTTTAGATGTGGTAGAAATGTCTTAATGGCATCATGTTGATTGGTTTGAGAGCTCAAAAGTGACCCTAGAAACCACCATGGAATTGTGTTCTATAACATGAACAGTGACATAGATTTTCAAGATAGTCCAGTCCATCCCTCCAGATTTACAGATACTGGTTTTAATATTATTTTAATATGAAAATGACCCACCAAATGGCCACCTACTAAATCTGAAACTGTTCATTTGTTTATCCGGCCATCCAGAGGGCTATGGATTACACTTCCTGGCACGTCACCTCAACATTCATGACACTCGGAGGGGAGTCGCCAGAAGACAGGAACGGCTGTTCCTGGGGAAACGAGGGAACTCGGTAAAGAACTTAAAACTCATTCTGGGTAATCAGTTTCAATTTTGGAAATTAACAGTTGCTTTGAAAACACAAAACCCTTATGTTTCAGGCTTTACTCTGCTTCTGTCCCCTGTCATCAGGGTCTAATGGCTGAGAATAAACAATGTATTGGGCTTTCATCAGTTAGCCCCTCCTCAACGAGATTCAGTGGCTCCCTACCGACTTCCACAAGTGATAGGTGTGGCGAATCCAAAAACCACTGGGTAAGAATTAAAGGGGGTTCCACTAAGAAGCGTGTGGCTGCAAGTGTTAAAGGAGGCCGCGGGGTCAGGGCTCCGGCCAGGGCAGCCAGGCCACGGAACCTGCCCACCGCAAAGGCCTGATGCCCCCTGAGAGCCTCCGTTAGCCCGGAGACCGGGCCGACGAGTGTGCCGAGTATTCTGTTTGTTCACAACATTCATTAACGCAAAGGGGAGATTCTCCGTTTCTTCACTCACTGCCGCCACCCCGATTCTTTTCTATTTCATTCCATTCTACTGACACTTCATTGGTCGTGGACGAGTTGGGTGCTGTCCTCAAAGTGTTGCTGAGTGGAGGACACTTGGACACCATTGCATGAGAGACAGAAATGTTTTAGGGATGGCTTCTAGTTCTCCAGATAACACTCCTTTCAGGCCAAATTGCAGGGGCAGGGAATCTAACTGGAAGAAGAGATTTGCATCCAAAGATCCACGTTCTCCTCCAGGGAAGATGGTCACCGCATTGAAAAGCACAGGAGTGGCCGTTTCCTGTGGGCTCACTTTCTGACAGGCGTGCCTCTGTGGAGGCACGAAGCCCAGCTGGCCTGGCCAGCTAAGCAGCAAGGGTCGCAGGGCTCCCAACAGTGTCTGGAGTATGTCTGTCTACCCTTCTCCTTTGCCTGTCACTGGGTTGATGATCAAGTTGGCTTTGCCCTCCATGCATGGTTGGCTTCACCGTGAGAGGGAAGATGTGCTAACACTAAATTAGGTCCCATGTCTTCATATGTTCCATATTTAGGCCTTTCGTGTCTGCTGTTCACAGTTACTGACACAATTCCGACAGCAGGAGGGGTAATAGAAGGGTGCTGCCCAACTCCACCAGTCATGTCACCTGGCCTTGCCCTCATTTTCCAACCACATGATCACTTTGATAACGGGTACCTGTAAGGTAATAAAGAGTGTATCTCATTCTTGTCCCTGGTTCTTGAAAAGAGCTTTAAAATCCCTTTGCATTTCCTGGAAGACAGGAGTGTACGTGTGAGGCTGATGAGTGGCTCCAGGGAGGCCCTGGTGAATGAGGACGTGTCTGGGGGGTGACTGGCCCTGACGCTAAGGGAAGAGAGCCGGGAAGCTCCATGTGCCCTGCCAGACCTCACCCCAAGTGTATCTTCTACGGCTGCGCTGGAATCCTAAGTACAGCCCTGTCTCGAGTTCGGTGAGTCTTCCTAACCAATAACCGAACCTGATAGGATTATGGGAACCCTCAAATGTGTAGCCAGGAAGTCAGAAGTGTACATGGGTGAGCACACATGTGTAATTGTATACATACCCCTGTAGGGGTGTGTGAGTGTGTGAGGGCTGTCCAGAAAAAACTCCGGCATAAACGCCTCTACTTTTCATATTCCATGCATGGCTGGATCCTTTCCGGACAGCCCTCGTGTGTATGTACACAACGACACATACATGCATACCCATACCTATGGACACATGCATACACAGAATATTTATACACACACACACACACACACACACGTCCTCTCATGTCATAAGATACTGATTAAGTTCTGGAATGTCAGCAGAGCCAGAGAACAGAGAGGGTCTAGGAAATAGGAGGAAATGTGTCAAAACAGTGACAGAGTGATTCCATGAGAAGAGCTGCCAGTACCCACGAATGACATCGTGTGCTAGCCTGGCCATGGGCCCAGGACGTAGATGCCCAGCACTATGACCCTCGTTGCTGCTAACAGTGAGCTCTCAATGCCGAGTTGCATTCACGAGCTCGCAATTCAAAGCCTGGAACCCACCTACATTCACTAACTCCAGTCTTTAGCCAAACTGTAAGCGAATCTCTTGTGGCTGCTTTAGTGGAAACAAGACTTTGTCTTTCAGCAAGACTCATGAACATTAGGGTTCCCTAAACAAAGTGATCATTTAATTTCCCAGGCAGCCAAATATTACAAATCTCCACTTCAGCTGTCAAGCAACGTTTACAAGTTCAATACAGTTGGAACTGATAGCTTCTGAATACAAACTTCTCTTAAAATTCAACTGCTGTTAGTCTCTGATGCTCCAGTTTTATTCCACACACTCCCAACATTTTATTATGGTCATTTTCGAACATTTTACAAAGCTTAAAAAATGTCACAGTGAACACCCACATATACATTATCTAGTTGCTACTATGGGCATTTTTTTTTATCATAAACCTATCCTTTTACCCATCAATCAATGTATTTTTCATGCCTTTCAGAGTAACCTGTAAATGTCAGTAAACTTTTCTCTTCAAAAATGCATATAATTAACCAGTATTTGATATTTTTAAAAATTTATGTAAGATTCATAGATATTGGAAAGCACAAATCTTGAGTGACATTTCTTGACTTTTAACGAACACATACACCTGTGTTAGAGAGCTAAGTACCATTACAGTCACACCAGCATTGTAATCCTCTCTGCAAAGCCCCAGAAGCAACCATTATTTCCAGGATGCATTAGTTTTGCATATTCTAGAGTTATACACAAAGAGAATTATATACAATTTACTCTCCTTAGGTAAGGCTTCTTTTACTAGTAGTTTGGGATTTTAATAAGTTTGATACTTTCCTCTGAGAAAATGAGCATCATAAAGGATCAAAAGAGAAATGGGTAACGAAATTTAACCAGCAGCCAAAAAGAAATAGGCTACGTAGACACAAAAGACATAATTTCCTCTGAAACCAAAATGCTGACCCTATTCTTCATGACTAGATGCATTTTCATCTCATCTTTGTATTCCATGGAGATAATACAGAATATACTCAAGACGAAATAGGGGAGATATCTATCTCAGATAAAACAGAAAACGCTGACTTATTTTTCAAGCAATCAGGGGGAAAGAATGTTGTTTTGTATCCCCCAAAGCCCTGGGCCCCCCAGAATGTGTGCGCTCAGTGTGAATGAGCTCTTACTATACAAAAGATAAGCTCAAAGCAATCGGAGAAAAAGCAAAATGACCGACAGGAAACGTGATCATTTCTTGGAGAGGGGAAATCAAATTGGTGAAGAATGCCTCGCTGAGGAATGCTCTGGGAAAGGAAGCAAGAAGTGTCACGTTCGTGAGTTTATAGATAAGTCAAACCACTCAGAAATGTGAGTAAAAGAGAACAGGCTGGGGGTCAGCGCTTCCTTTTCTCCATCGGTCATTCTAGGTAATTAAAGTCACTTACCTTCTTTTGAGAGGTTTAGAAACAATGAATAATTGCTTAAAGTATGCTGAAAGTGAAAACTGCTTTTACTTTCAGCAAACTTCTTCCTTACATTTACTAGGCTGGGCATTACTGTAAATTAACACTAGAGACCAAGAGACCCTACTATGGCAACCCAAGGTGTTACAGGGGACTAAGAAGTAGCGATGGGCCAGACTCCCCCGATTCAAAAAAGAGAAGTATTTTGGTACCCATGCAAGTAGTGCTTTTCTATCTTATTCAGCAAACATTAATAAGTAAATGTCCCCTGTGTGCTAAATGCTGTGATGTATTTATTATTAATTAGCAGTCCTTGATTAAATAAAGATTTACTGATATTTTTTAACATTATACTATACGAGGCTATATGCAAAGTGACTTACATGTATAAACTTGTTTAAATTCCAAAATGTACCACATATCTAATACATGTTATTATTCCCACTGCAAAAATTATGAAGTGGAGGCTCAGCAAGTTAATTATTTTCCCCAATTTACATAGCTAAGAGGTAGCAGAGCCAAAATATCAACTGTGTAGCCTGAAGTTTTAATTATATTGCCTACAAATGCTATTTAAAGTCTTTTCAAGGGATAATTAAGTTTAGGTAAAAGTACAGCCCAGATGGGAGTCCATCTGGTACCAGGAAAAGAGTATCGTGTCCGGGAAATAGGTGACAGATTTTGAGCCCAGTTTTGCCATTACCTGCCTCTTTGGTCATGATCAAGTTAAGTCTTAGTTTTCTATCTGCAAACTAAGAAGAATGGCCTGAAAGCTTCCCTAAGTCTCTCCTTGTTCTGGGATCATTCTTTGTGAGGCAAGAGCCATTTCCCAGGTGACATGATATTTTGCCATAATCTGGCCCAATCCTGGTCTACGTGAATTTGCATGTTCAGCTCAGCTGGACACAGAGAAATGAACAAGATACTCGGCCACACTTGTTCTTTGTTTCGCAGAGCTGTGCCTTCCTCTTTTACATGTCTGCAGAGCCACCTCTGCCATCTGCCGTTCCATCAGGTACCCATCTACGTGATGGCTGTCCCTCCTACTGGAACGCAAGCTGAGGGCAACAGGCTTATTTGTACAGTTTCCTGCTGTGTCCCTCGCATGTGCAAGAGCGCTCAGCAGACAGTCAATAAACACTGTTGAATGAATAAATGAATGGAAAATAATCATTAAAGAATCAATAATAACATAATGAGATGGTGAGATTAAGTCTAATTAGTATATAGCAAGAAAAAGACACAAGTGCAATTTCATCTCACAGCTTTTTATCTCCTACATGTGAGCTGATGGCTTGTTCTCTGGTTGTTCGTCCCTAACCGCGTTACGTTAAACAGAATAACATGGGTGGCAATATTTATAATAGTTCCCGGTACACACTATGCTCCCAGGAATTCCTTGACACATAAAACTCTCTACACCTGGCTCCAAAACCTTAACTTTTTAAAAAGCAAAGCAACTACTTTAACAGAGAGTATAAGACTTCCCCCTTTTTCCCCAACACATACACATACACACACACACACACACACACACACACACGCACGCATGCACATACACACACACAGGCGCAGGTGCATGTACACACACACACACACACACAC
>PVJL010000981.1:126937-153807 GCA_004026885.1 Lyroderma lyra | reverse complement strand
GATGTTATGAAATAAAGTAACTATAGCAAATGAAACTAGAATTACTCAAAAAAAAATACTTTTTACCAAAACCATTAAAACACTAGAAGCAGGCCCACCTCTCTGGTCAACTTCTGTAAAAATAATTGCCACCCCTCTCGCTGACGGTATCAGCTGTCAGAGCCCTGGAGGCCCTGGCAGGTCCCATGTGATCTATGGACGTACTTCGTGGACGCCCACATCCTCAGATTACTGCAACCGAGATCAACACGAAGAATAAGTAACAAGCCGCCGGACCTAACGTTTGATTGCTCCCTGACTGCCGGCCAGCACCGAGTCACTTAGCATACGCTACCTAATTGAATCCTTTCCATAAACCATTTTATAGAAAAGCAGAAGTACAAAATGATTGTCAATTACCCAAAAACAGAAAACTTGGAAGGAGTGGATCCCCGATTAAACCGAGATGTTGTATATAAAACCTCTACTCTCCACAATACTCAAAGGACATACATCTTACCCAAGGTTATGGGCAAAACAGCCAACGTGCCCAATTTAAAACCAAACGAGGAACCCTACACAGTAAGAAGGTCTGTCCTGACGGTGGCTCATCAGCCATGGAAAAAGCTGACTCAGGGACGTAGAACTATTGATAGATTCGGATCTAATGTATCATTGTATCAGTGATGCCTACATTTTATGGCTTAAAAGCAATCTTTATTTTATTCAATACATTCTCCCATTTTACAAATGAGCAAACTGAATTTCCACGTGACTGTTTTGAGTTTGATAATTGCAAATTGGTCAGGAAAGCACTTTCCTACGCTGCACTGAAGCAAACATAAAGTATGAAGTAACCGAAAGTAGCAACTGTATCATTCTGAGCTTCTAAAGTTATTCTGAGTTTTTAATTTCAGTCTGTACCATATTGTCGAAAACACTCATCCCTGACATTAAATGCCTGAGTTTAATTTAGTTATTCATGTAAGTTTTACTCCAAATGTGCTTTCTGTCAAAAAGGTAGAACATACGAAAAACAAATTGTGAGACTGTGCTGTTCACTACTGCATTTCCTCTCCTGCACATCAATGATTTAATGAGATAATGGGACTTTGGATGAGAGCACAAATCCAAAAGGGAGCAGGTGCTGCCCAAAAGGTCATTTCTTGATGCCTATAGCAAAGGGGAACTGCCAAAATGGACTGAAATAAGCACACCAGGAGACACTTCCTCATGTGCTTTGCAGCCATTTACAAGATATTTTATGTGCTGTGTTTGATGAAAATCATAAACATATCAAATGGTAGAAGCGATGTTTTGTGGTCCTCCTACATGCAGTGGTATCTCTTTATGTTGCTGGAGAAACTGAGAAGATGCTCAAGTCCCAAGACAGTGCCTCCAGTTACCATCATTCAAGATATTCATTGGTTGCTCTTTGATAGGTCCTCTTGGGCCCATCACTGCTAGACCCACAGATAAATCTTTCTGATACTTATTAACCTGTAAAATTCCTCTATCCTTATGCAGAGCTGAAGAATTCACATCAGTTCCTTTGTACATAATGCAAATTCCAAAGGATGTTCCAAAATAGGAAACATACGATGCCACTATCTGGGGACAAATCAATCATTACAGATGCATTAGCCTTGTCTTCCATCATTACTTTAGTCAGGCTTATCTCTCAGCATCCCTTGAAATGTAATTAATTTCCAAATTCCATGCATCCCTTTTTTTTGGGGGGGGGGTATGGAGGGGGTTTGCTCTTTCTCTGGTAACTCAAACACAAAGTTTTCAAAAATGCAGCTTAGGTTACCAATTCTTGAACAAAAGGTACCTGTCAATCCATAGGGACACCCTCCTTCCTGAATTTCTGTCATTCAGTGTTTACGTCAACAACCCTGATGCTCATTTGCTGCCTTCAATTTTAATTTTCTTATGTATAAATTCCTCCCAAAACTCTGCTTAAAGAACAGAGGTGATATACACAGCTCATCATCAGCATCTCGGTTAATTGAACACGATTAGGAGAATGAATATATGTGGGACAACTAAAGAAGCAACAAACAGCTTTAAAAACAACTGGGCATACAACACACTCTATTACGTGGAGCCCGTGGGCGGACGCAAGAAAATGATAAAATACCGGAAGTCTACACTTTGATACCTTTCCCGTTACTTTCATGATTTGATGTCTTATTTATAATATTCCTTTATCTTGTGTTATCCCTACGGATTTTACGCTCTCCCTTCCTTAAGGAGCTACGTAAGGCACTGGGTGAATACGCAAAAGTAAAGCAACTGTAACAAACAAATCAGGCATTACTCAAAAGATATACTTTTTACCAAAACCATTAAAAAACTAAAATTAACTCTAAAGTCATGCAAAGTGCACGCCTAACCTTTGTAACTGGCACTTGCTTTTGGTTAGGGGAAAGCTGACCTTTCCTTTTTGAGCCATTATATAGGTTGCTGCTTTGAAGAAAGCAGCTGTAACGTGCACCTTCTCGGCACGTCATCGGCACCGAGGAAGTGCAGACCGTTTAGAAACATTGGAACTAAGTTACTAAAAAGCAAAGGGGGGGGGGGTGGCGGTTCCCTGGTGGTGCAGCAGCTAAGGCTTCAGTGCTCTCACCGCCGTGGCCTGGGTTCGATTCCCAACCAGGGAACCAACCACAAAAAAAAAAAGAAAAAAAAAGAAAAAGAAAAAGAAAGAACTGTGCCACACTCTACAACACGTGCTGTTCTCAGAAGTCCTTCCCCATCCCTCAGTCTTTGCCTCAAAGGCACGGGGCGAGGCAGCGGGCTGTCATGGCACCCCCTGGCCGTGGCACCCCCACTGGCACCTCTGGTGCTCCTGTAGAAGGGAAAGTCACTAAACCTGTCGCACCCACCATCGCTTTGGGTGACTTCAGAGGTGGAAAGAACAAGCAAAGCGATTCAACCAAGGCTCCACCTACACTGCCCTCTCTCATCACTCATACAAATGTGGCCCATTAAAAAACAAAACAAAAAAGAAAACACCTCTTTCATTTACGATCCATAGGCCATTGAGCCATGTTTTAATTCCATTTAAATCCCAAATTCTTGGCTTCATAATCCACTTCACTTTGCTAGATACAGATGTTTTGACTTGAAGATGCTCTGAACTTCTCCTTTGAGGCCTATTGGAGCGAATACCACCCTCCCAGGTCTGGCGACCACGACGACAAGGACTGCCCTTGTCTCCAGCATGAGTCTGCTCTGGAGGGCAGCCTGAGCCCAAGGTCGCCGAGCCCTTGGCGGCCGTAAGAGGTGGCCACTAGGAATTACCACAGACTGACGGTGTGGTACCCCACATCCATCTTCCCGGTGGGACTGTTAGCTAGAGGTCCTCATCATAATTGTGACAGCCATGGAAGCTGAGGGTCAGCGATGTTAACGACCTTGCTCAAGGACACACAGTTATTAAGCAGTGAAGAGTCCAGGCCCGGCGGACTGCAGAACTTGGGTTCATTCCATCGTCTTGCCCACTAGCCACGCTGTCTCTCTTCTGTGTATGAGCCCACGTTGGTCCACCAGAAGAAGAGTTCCACATCAGCACTAATAAAGTCATTCCACAGTTATGTAATCACTTAATTCCCATGACCTTTCAAACAGGTCGGCAAGGTACCGTTTGCACGTTACGGATAAAGAAATTAATGTTATGAACCCTGATGCTACCGAGCTGTTGTACCACATCAAACATCTTCCCCAGGGGGCTTCCAGCCCTGAGATCCTTCATTCATGGACTTAATCTCTTTCATTTCTGTACTCAGGGCATGGGCGCAGAATATTGACTTAAAGCAGTGTTTAAATTTTTGATTCTGTGGATCAACTTACCAGGGAATAAAGATACTGAGAAGTCTCTGCCTTTCTTTTACGTTAGCTCTCGAGTCACTAGATCCGGGCTGTGATCTTCTCTCAGCTATGAGTAAGCTTGTCTTCGCCCCAGCTATCAGTTATAACAAGGACATGCTCGCCATGAATAATAATTTTTTTTAAGTGAGGGTGGAAAAATCGAGTCTATTCAGCATAGAAGATATACACTGACTTAGCAGAGAGCTTGAGACACGGCAGATATAATCATTAGTTGCATCCAAAAACTTAATGAAGTTAAGAGAACTGTTTACTGGAAGCAAAGGAGGGATACAAATCACAGAGTTCAATCTTCCAGGAAGGTTATTTCATCTAGCAAACTTAGAACAGCTCTCTTGATAAACTGAATCTCTTAATCCTTAAATAGACCTCTTAATCAGAAGAAGAAACATCATGCCTTTCAATTGGATATTTCAGGTTATCTTTTTAATGGCCCCTAAACATAAAAATGAGTTTCCCACTTTTTCCTATTCATTCGTATTTTGGCACCTGTAAGGCTGCCCATACTTAGCTCTCCTCACCTCACCCAGGAAAGTGCCTGCTTTGTGTCCTCACTGACCATTGGGGGGCAGCACTGGGATGGACGCTGGGCGGACGGAGACCCTGACCAGCCACAAAGCAAGAAGCACGAGTCTCCCCGTGGAACCACAGCCCGGAGCCAGAGGGACCTCTGCGTGAAGCCAAGTCTCCACTTCGGGGTTTTCGAACGTGGGTCTTTCCTTGTCTGTTTTATTGTTTTCTTACACAAGTATAACAAGAAAGGACAAAAATGAGACAACCCTTCATTTCCCTCAGTTCAGTAACACACTCCAAGGCCTCGAAGCATCCTATTTTTTAGACACCTTGGGAGCTTCTATTGGAAAAACAAAAAAGCTTTGAACAGAGTAATATCTAGTTGCCCACCCCAAGACTTCCATATCCACAGGTACCTGTACACAGGTCACTGGGGCATTCAGAAACTATCACAAGGAATGTGAAATACTTCTTTGCAAATATTTTCCTTTCTTTATATATCTCTCACTTTCACCTCCTAGAACCCCAAGGTTTTCATGCATCCCTCTGCTTGAACAAAATTCCTGAATCCCCCAATCCAACCTACCTTGACTGACCTGTGTGGTTAAAGAGAACATTAACTTGTGTTCTTGAAGTGCTTTTTAAATTCTAAGATACACACTTATAAACACATATGGGTTTATACATACATAAACACACCCTCCCCTGAATACTGATTTATTTATCCTGATAAAGCGCCACTTGGGATGGTCATTCTAGATAAATTTAAAACCCAAGCAGGTGCCAACTCCAGGACATTTATCCTATGGCATCAGTCCAGCTCCAGTGAACTGGAGTGTCTGGATCAATCAATTGAAGTTAAAAAGAAGATAAACTGGTTCAACGTAAAGGTCTGTCTAACTAATAGGATGCTTAGGAGGTGGACTTCCCACCTTTGGAAATATCAGTAGTAAAACAAAGTCCTGCCCACTGCATATCAGAGAGGTTGCAAAGGTGTCCAGAGAGGACTGGCCCAGGTGGTCCTTTCCAACCTTTCCTTTTCCTTGTGATATAAACCTCAGCGAGCATCCGAGATGAACACTGATTCAGGTAATTTCAGGCTACAGTGTATTCTCTAAACAGTGCTGCTCCTCCAAATAAACAAACAGAGAGCCTTATATTATGAGAGAGTTTGTATGGAATCCAATGTAAGGTACCAGTCCCTGATTTTTAGGATTTATTGTTAATTGTATCACTGTTATTGTACAACTTCATCTTACAGTTGGGTGTGAGGATACTTATAAGACAGCAGAACATTTCCACAGCTCCTTGCCGATACCAGAGCACACCCACCGGCTACAACAGCAGAGGTGAGCACCCTGACATCTCAGCTCTAAACCAAAACGCTGTGGCCACAGTCCTTGTTCACATTTCCAATTAAACTTGAAACTGAGCCTTTTCATGGCCAGAGGAGTACAGGAGACCATGCGAAAGGTATGCAGAACTTATCCACCACCTAAGTGTCAGTGTACATCGAACAGCAGGCATCTAACAGAGCCCGAGCAGAAGCATGCAGAGTGACCCTCTCTGCAGCACATGAAGCAGAATGCTGGCTGCACGGACATGCAGCGGACATCAGGTTGAAGCAGCTGGATGTGAATGGGTATAGGGCCCAGGACAACGCCATGAAGGACACACGAGGGTAACCAGGAATGAACACGCACCACTAACGCCAATGAGACACATCAGGATCGACGGATCTTTCTTCAAAAAAAAAAAAACAAAAAAAAAACAACAAACAATTTTAGCAAATTTTTGGACTAGGAACGAACATAAAGTCACGTCATTATAGTTCAAAGTTGGTCCCAATTTTTATCACATCTTTATTTCACTAATTAGTAATTATTTTAAGTGACTTAAAATATTTTTAGTTCTTTCATTAATGAATTTATATTTAATTATTAAATATCACACATTATTTTTATATTTGACTCATAAATTTGCATCTTTAAAGTATAGTGACATTTCTACTGGGTTTGACTGGCCTTTAATTATTTTAAATAACTAAACAAGATTCATGTGTCAGAAAACTAGGTACCTTCCACATCTAGATGAGAAGGTAAATATTTTGGCCAGCTACAGGTCTCCTCGGGAAGAGGTTAAAGGGGGCATGGAAGCCCGACGAGGATTTTTAACTTGATAGGTACAACCTACAATGCCAACCACTCAATCCTACTTCGGTACTGGGCAAAAGTATCAGATGAACTGAATAAATCTTTAATTGCCAAGATACCTAGAGTAATTAACTCTGAAATTTATTCCAGTTTCCAACACTTTTTCTAAGTCTGCCACTATTTAAACTCTGGAGCATCAAAATATATCAAAATCATAACTCAGGACAGAACTATGCAACTACTGTTCTTTACAGTTTGGTAAAGCACAATGCCATTACTTTAGATTATTAATTCCATAACAGGTCAAATAAAACTAATTATCCATTATACATTCAGGCATATTGTTCATTGACAAAATAACAAAGATTTGATTCCTTAAATAGAAAGAAAATATAGTTCAAACAGGGGAACTTGTATAACATGATACATGATTCAGGCATCTGAACTTTATAGAAGTTATAGAACAGCAGCCAATATCACTTTGAGCCTGAGCTGTTCAAAATTAAATTGATTGGTACAAATTAGGACTAGCAGATTCTGAAAAGGTCTGATATAAAACAGATTTCACAGAGTATTAGGATGCTTGGTAGTACCTACATAAAAATGCCACTCTACGAACTTCTAAAAGCGACCCAGCCCCTCTGCAAGCTATTAAACCAGATACCCAGTACTACCTGAGGATATGAAATGCTCGTGACACCTGTGTCTTTCAAAATACTAATGAAATGATTTCAATTTCTGGGTTCATTAAAATATACTGAGTCACTTAAGAGATTCTATTAGATGATTTACAGCATATGACAAGTTGAAGGATTTAGTCTTGGGAAAAATTTAAGGATTCACTTTTCTTTTTGAGCCAATTTTTAAAATGCTGCCCTAGATAGTTCTTTAATCTCTACAGGTACTCTCCTAGTTTTACTTTTTGAATTTAAAAAAAAATTTCAGAATAGCAATATCTAAGTCACCATAGAACAACTTACACAGATTTATTGAAGAGAAAACCTAAGAACTCCAGACTTGAAGACCCAATTGCCTACTCAACAATGTGACTTAGGTGCCTAACAGACACATAAATTGAACATACCTAGACCTAAAATGACCCCCATTTCAGCTGCTCCTCCCAAGATCTTCTCTCCGCATGCAGAACCTTGATTCTGCAAGTTTCTTAGTTTAAAAACCTCCCTATTATCCTCTTTTTACATTTACCTCTCACATAATCCTCAATCAACCCATTCAATCAGCTCTAGGTTCTCCCCCTATCAGGAATCTGACAACTTCTTACTGCCTTCAGCATGACACCTGTGTCCAAGCCCAGTCATTCCCCAATGCTGGTGAGCATCAGTTATTTCCCGGAAGGCTGGTGGCGACAGATTCCGAGGCCCCACCTACCTCCGGAGTCTCTACTTCAGAATGTTGGGGGTGGGGGGCCCAGGTGACTGGTGGTCATGTTGCTCCAGGAACCACCCTTGAGGACGACTGTCCCCATACTAAGTCTCCACTACACCTGGCCTGGCCTGTATCGTAGACTCCTCTCTGATTTTCCCTCTTCAGCCCTTGTTCACCTGGGGTTTTCCTTCAGGAAGGAACCCAGATGATCTATTTGAAATCTAAGTCACATGATGTTACTCTTCTGCTCCAAATGCACCCATGGCTCCCACCTCACCCAGAGAGGAACCCAGGGTCTCTGTAAGGACCTGGAAGACCTTACAGCATTGGTGTCTCCTCCTCCCTGCTCCTCACAGCCCTCTCTTGGGTATTTTCACTCAAACACGGACTCAAAGCCTACTAGGGGTAATGCTGAATCACCCAGCCCTGGTTGCAGCATACTCCTGAATCAACCTGGATTAATATTTTAAACAAACAAACAAAAAGGTGAACTTTCAATTCACCAGTCACTTAGACAATTCTCCATTTTTGCTTCTAACAGTCAATGCTGCCTGCTGAACAGGTTGAAATAAGGTGTTTCTATTTTAATGCGATGGTGGATTTATATAGTGCCATTCTTTCAAAGAGCATAGTGACCTTTCTTCTCGTCTGTCTTCACAGTATCTGTAGAAGAACAGGCATTATTCTCATTTAACATCTGACAAAAGAGACACAGAGGCAAAGTGACCCTGTTAGACAAGACCCCTCCCCCTCTCGCTTAGCAGTGACCTAACAATGTCGCAGTCCTTAGAGAACGTGTACCTCCGAGAAAGAGAGGTATTCGAGCCACGCTCCGGACCGCTGCTTTCATATAAACCAGGAGCTTAAATTAATACAGAAAACATACTTTGCTTTATTACTACTAATACACATCATACATCAACTATTAAACGGCTACAGCATTCACCGTTTACTTAAATTCTGATGAACTAAGGAGACGTTTTTGGTTTGAGTCTTGAAAATGAAAGATGTGCAGACATGATTATCTCTATACCTTTTTCACTTCAAAGAAGAAAGTTATCCCATTCTGATAACATCCATTAACTCTAATTACCACAGCCAAACAATGAAAAAAAAACTTTTCATAAGGGAGTTCCCTGGTGGAGTAGTGGCTAGGCTTCAGCACTCTCAACGCTGCATCCCGGGTTCGATTCCCAGCCAGGGAACTACCAAAATAAATAAATAAATAATCATGATTTCAAAAGGACTTAGAAAAAGCCAACAGGAGGTAATTCTCTTTCTCCCTCTATTTGAAGTCACAAAACAATCCTTACTAATTTATTACTGACAGTCCAGGCTATTACCTGCTGGTTAAACCACCTGCAGTGGTCCTAGTACGCTGTAGCTCCTATCACTCCGTGACTAAATTCTACTCATCATCAAGGGCAATGGCATACGAGGGCTGTCCGGAAAAACCCAATCATAAATGCCTTTATTTTTCATATCACATGGCTGGATACTTTCCAGCCTTGCTTAACCCCAGCACACCCTGAGTTCTCTGAGAAGTCCTAACACAGGTTTTGGTGAGCAACAAATTGAGAGTGGCTATTTTAGTCCTAATATTATGGTAAGTACTTTAATAAGAGTATCATCTGCACGACCCTATGGAGTACACGCTATAAACATCACCATCTACCACAGTGCTTCTCCAACTGCAATACACAAAACACCCTCAGGAGCTTGTTATCGTGCAGATTCCAAATCTACAGACCCTGAGCGGGGCTGGAGACTTGGCATTTCTAACTTGTTCCTGGGTGACTCCTACCGGGATCTCGCTGTGGAAACCGAGGCACAGATAACTGGCTCATGACCAGACATCCAGGGCTGATAGCAGAATGCACCCGCCGGTCCCACTGGGACTCCTCGTCGGGGCTCAGCAAGCCGCACCGTAGGCGGCCGGACCCGGAGCTGGGTCTGCTACCCTGGGCGGAGGTGGTGGGCTGTGACCACGACTACACGGCCTGAAAAGCCAAAGCACATTTACTGTCAGGCCCTTTTTAAAGATAGCTGGCTAACTTCTGCTCTTAATCATCATAGTGTATTGTCATGATCATTGGTGGTGGTTGTTGTTGTTTAATTTCTATTAATAAATAGAGTCCTGTGAAACAAATGCTCAGAATACATTCAGTATGAAATAACAGCTCCCATCTATCACTCCTTATTTCTTCTGCAACTTTCGGATACATAATTCTCTACCCTGTGATGTCCGGGTGTTTACCTAAAGGCTGTATGCTCTCACCTCTGCACAGCGGCCTTTAGTCGGGTGCGCTTGCCTAAGGACCCTCCAGAAGGCCCGTTAGTGAGCAAAGAGAAAACAAGAGGACTTCCTTTGTATTCATTTATCGAAGCCGTGTGACCTTGTGCATTCATACCTGCTTTAGGATTATTCCTAATGTGTATTACAGTGACCTTCCCCATGAACACTGAAGGAGCCCTCTCCCGTGCCTGGCACAGGGCCTGGTACACGGCAAGCACACAGTTAGTCTTTACAAAATACTGTCTTTTGTTTTTCTACTTTAAAATCCTAGACGTGACTACTTTCATTAAAGCTTCAGAATTCAGGAGACAAGGATATTATCAGAACAAGTCTCTTGGAAGCACAGAAGGGAAAATTCTGGCTTCCAGGCAGGTGGGCACAGAGGATTGCTGAAATAATTTGGAATTTGGACCAGAACATTCTATGAAAGAGTCCTTCTAGAATATTCTATGAAAGGTATGTGGACTTTAGAAGCAGTAAGTTTCGCAGAGGAAAAAGAGGTCAAGAGCAAACCAAGGAGCGTACAGAAGGGGCCTCGGAGGCACAGAAGCTGTGGAGAAGGACCATGGACCGGCGCGCGCCTGCAGGCCCGAGGCAGCCGCCAGCGCCGCCTCCTGGTTGCCCCTCCCCGGCCCGCCGCTGCTGGGGGTGGTGGGCCTGGAGCCCCGGCCCTTCCTACACGCCCTAACTCGCCCAGGGCCTGAGCCTCATTTCAAAGCATCAGTCTTCACTACAACCTACTGCAGGAGAGCACCCTGAATCCACCCAGACTCCAAATTCTTTGCTTTTTTTAAATTAATTAATTTGTGTTTGTTTGTTTGTTTGCATAAATCCCTGACATGGGCCGCTTCTATCTCCGTTGCCTCGCTCCCCTAGGATCCAGTTACAAAAGCGGACTGGCTAAAAAGCACCTCCGCTTCGGGACTCTCCCCCCCACCCAAATGCTCACCGGAGCGCGAGGCCAGGTAACACGGCTGTGACGCAGCCTTGACGGTTGTTTTTATGGTGACCTGTCTAGCCAGCCTGGACTGAAAACCTACTATGTGGCAGACACAGTGCTAGGTGCTAGCTAATAGGCTCCTGCTTCTAGAATTGGGCAGCAATGTTACTAGGTGGATAGTAAACCCATTGAAATAATAATAGAAACGAATAGAAACCTGGATGGTCTTCATTCCACATTGGTAGTTCTCAAACTAGTATGCAATAAAATACCAGGGTTTTTTTGTTCTTGTTGTTTTAATGCTCCAATCTGTTATTGGTCATTATAGAACACACTAAAAATAAATCTCTAGAAATACAAAATTTTAAAAAGTGCAAAATGCAAGCCTAATTTTTTTATTAGGTTCAACAGATGTAAAATAACTGTCGAATTGTCATGTAAGCTTTGAGGTGCTGACTCTTAAGTGGCCACGTAACAGTAGCTGACAGAGCTGGCAGAAGTCCCCGGACCACACTTGGAGTAGTTTTCGCACATCACGCAAATCCGAGAGCAGCGTTTTACACAGCACAGCCCACAGAGAATGTTTCCACTCCTAGCTCCTCCTGTAACCTCTTCATGTATTATGACTAAGGCAAAATGAATTGTACTCCTTGCTAATGTGTATGGGACTTACTGCATCTAAATGTGTCCTCTACCTCTTGCCGCCAGTGCAACCTGAAGTGTTTCGATCTCTTAAGTCTCATTTTCCTTTGGCTACAAAACTAGGAAACCACTCATAGTGTTATTTTGAGGACTGAGTGAATCAATGCATGTAAAATCTTTGAATGCGTCTTAGTACGGTGGAAACACTCATCAATATGTGTTGCTGCTACTCTTCAAAATAAATATAACAAAAATATCTATATCCTCATCCTGCTCCTCTTGCCATCTGTATTGCCTGAAAGTGTTTCAGGGCTAGTTTATTTGTCACCATTAACTAGTGATCTTTTTCTTATCCCCAAAATTTGTGTTCTTGTTTATTCATTTGTGATTTTAAAAACCAAATAATAAAGGAACAGCCTTTCCTTTCTACCTCCCTCAGGGCACTGAAGTAGCTATTGGCTAAGACACTACACATTATCTATTTCTCCAGTCCTTTGCAGATGAGGCAAGGAAACCCTGTCTGCATATTCTTCATCTCCATCACAAGTATCTACTAGTATATACTAAACCTAGTCAGAGCTCAATAAACACATATGCAAGTCCCAATAACCAGTTAAACTGGGAAATTTTAACATAACCTACAACGAACTAACATTTAAGTCTGGCAGAACTCATCAACAGCAACAAGTGGGATTTTGTGTTTGTTTGCTTGTTTTTATATTAGATGAACATAATCTTGTTTCTGCAATCAAATACTTCTTGAAATTTGACCTGATAATCAATTATTAGGAGAAGATTACAATTGCTTTTCCCTTCCAATAAAACAAAACAGCTTACCTGTCTGTAATACTAAGATACAGTACTGCCTTCAAACAAGGAAATTAATTACATGCTTTTTGTGAATTCCTTCCAGCTCTAAGGATTTCATAAAGTACGTGAACCGTTATTTTCAAACTGCATTGTCATTAGCTAGTCAGCATCCATTCTGACAAGGCAACAGGTGTGGCAAAAAGAGGAACTATTTTGAAATAGAGGTAAAGTATTCAAAGTGTTCTCTTTATATTTCGGATCCATTTACCCATTGTATTGCCATATCAATCTGAAGAATCCATATGTTTTGTATATTTTGTATATTCATGGTGTAAAAAAATAGTAACCCTTGAGCATTTGTTACATGGAAACAAGGAAACATATAAAATGCAAAGATTTTCTGTAGTCCTTGGAAACATATAAAAATATACCTCATTTTCATTAGGTTAACTATTTTAAAGATTGTACAATGAAAGGGCCATTAATTTCTGCTTTTGAGCACATAAAATTGAAGTCCTTCTTATAGGTGCTCCACAAGCGCCACACTGAGGAATGTTAACTATTAATATCAGTTTTCTATAAATTTAGTCAGACTTTAGCTGGGATGGTATGATTCAATGACACAGCAGTCCCTCAGACACAGAAGCACATTTGAAAATCCTCAGGGCCTCAGTATCCTTTCACAGAGTTTCCAAACACTTAGAGGTGGGGATGTTTTACAACTTCAGTAACTTGAGGTGTGGACTTCAGATGTGACATAATTTGGCAGGTAAATGGACATACAATAGCTTAACCATAGAGAAATCATATATCAAATAAGGAGTTAATTATCCAAAATAAAGAACTCAGTCAATTCAATTACAAAAAAAACAAACAAGTTAATTAAAAAATGGGCAGAAGAACATACACAGACACTTCTCCAGAGAAGATATCAAAATGGCCAACAGACACATGAAAAGATTCTCAACATCACTAATCATCAGGGAGATGCAAGTCAAAACCACAATGAGCCATCATCGCCCACCTGTCAGGATGGCCACCATCAGGAAGACAACGAATGCTGGTGAGGAGCATGTGTTTTCTTAATAACAGAGACAGAACTTGAAGGTTTCTTCCTGAAGAAACTAGTTGGATCTTTCAGTCTTGGATGTACTTTTGAGAGGGGTTATAATTTATTCGAACAGTGACTAAAAAATGCCACCTATTTCGTTCCCATAAACTCTTTCCAGGCTCTTATTAAGACTGAAATGCTCTACTCCAAAGTAGCAAGCAGATTAAAAACAACACCGTACAGAGATAAAATGGTCTAGGTGAGACTCAAACAGAAGAAAGCCACCAGCCCCCACTAAGCCTAAGTCAAGAGAGACCCACTAAACAAGTTATGTTCGCGGCAGAATGGGGGGCTGAGTTTTCTACAAGAAGGCACTGTGACTATTTTCTTTTATGGAAATGAATCTCTGTCTCACCAAAGAGTCTAAAGTAGAAAACTCTCAGTAATCCTGAAACGGTCAGTCTTGGACAACAATTTTTTAAAAAGCAAATGAAAGGGTAAAAAAGAATAGCCACTTCAGAGAAGCTGAACCCATTGACCACTCATGTGCCCCGCATTCTAGGTGAAGTACCCAATTGTCATTAGCCCTGCCCATATTTCTCAGCTCCTCCACCACGCAATCATTTCGACTTGCACTCTCACAATGCTAAAAAATAATTATGACAACAGACTGTACTGAGACATTCCAAAGCTCTCTCAGGGTACACAGTACTGTGGGGAAAGAGAAGGGACAGGGAGAGAAATCAGCTTGATGTCCATTACGTTCAACAGTGACATTTTAAAAAGAATTTGTTGTTATGTGGCTATTTCCATCAAACCAAAGAAACAGGTCCTACTTGGAGAACATTTTAAGTACTTACATTGGCGAAATCATTACAAACTACTGCATTTTTTTCTGTGCCATTAACTATTAAATCAAAATAAATTTATTAATAGCAAAACATTCCCATTTTTAGTATTCATTTGGAATTAACACAAATCTTCATTCCATAAGGAGGAAAGTGTGAAGCACTCAGAGTGTAGATTTAGAGAGTCCACAGTCTAAAACAGGTTATCTTTCCTTTAGCCTGGCTACCTGGGGGATTATAAACAGTACAGTTTGGAAACTGTTCTAATAATGAAGCATTTCCTAAAACATTCATCCGCCAGCCGTTCTTCTCTAGACAATGGGCTGCACGTTGAGGATAGAAAGCACTTTTGGGGTGTGAGGAGACATTCTCTTCCTCCATCTCCATGTATTCCCTTAAAGGACACTTAGCTTGTCTTCCCAAAGGAAAATCAAACCATAATACACACTGTTCCACCTCAGCATGTAGCCCTCCTTCTCTGAGAAAAAGTGCATCATTTGACTGGTGTGAATGCGGAGTACCTGGAATCTATGGGACTAAGTCCCCTGCAGGGGAAAATAGGTGTCTCAAAACCAGACAAAGGGTCCATCATGTTTGTCTCACACTTTGGCAGCTTCTTGGATCCATAGAAGTGGGAGTTTCGTTTGTTAGTTGTTTTGTTTTATGAAAACCCCTCCCCCATCTACGAGATCTTGGCCAGGCTGCTAATCACACTATCTAAACACTCACGCCGACAGAGCTACACAAGCAGAACACCAAACCGCCCTGGCTGCCACGTGGGCCACGTAGGGCCATGAGAGCTTTCCCTATGCCTGTTGGAAGAAAAACTACTTTGTACTCAAATGACTACCCTGGGCAGGTTGGATACGCTCCACTTTCCCCATAATGCCTACTTCCTGCTAACTCTGTACCCTTAGAAGCTGACCTCTCTGGACGGCAGCAACGGAAGGCCCAGTAATTCAGTTGGGTTTGGCTCAGGGGAAGCCCCAGAAGATGAGAGAGAATGAAGCAGCAGAGGCTGGAACATCCGGTTCCCAGTTCTCTCTCTCTGGGCCACCCTCCGGCCGTGGCTGCTCTTGCCCTGAAGGCGCCAGTGTGGGGATCCTCTCTCCCAAGTGTGTCCTCTCACTGTGCCTTCAGGGGGGCACACGTGCTCTGCTGTGGCCCAGCATCCTTCACCATCCCTCGTAGGTGGCCCCTAACTCACCTGAAATGTGCAAATAGCTTCTTTATTGAAATCTCTTTAATCATCCCTTTTTTTAAAAGTTTTTTTTATTGTTCAATTTATTGGGGTGACATTGGTTAGTAAAAATTACATAGGTCCTAGGGGTCCAATTCTATAATGTAGCAGCTGTGTCGTGCTACGTGTCCTTCGCCCGGAGTCAGCTGTCCTTCCGTCACCCTGTACTTGAGGCCCTGTCCCTTCGCTCCCACTCCCCCCCCCTGCGTACCCTCACATAACCACTGACCACTGACCTGTCGGCTGCGTCCATGAGTTTTGACTGTGCCATTTCCGTCCTGCAAAGAAATTCAGACCGACACATACCACGACACCGTGAGAACGAGCCTTCGTCTGGCAGTGCCCACTAACTGGCCTTTGAGAGAGCCTGCCGTCCAGCTAACGTCCCTGGAGAAGCAGTAGAGCTAAGAGCTGCAGGAAAAGAGATAAATATCTAAAAAAATTGTTTTATCTTTTACTCACGGCGACATAAAGCTCCCAAAGCCCTGGATTGGGTTTCTGACAGCAGCAGCTGCAGAGAAGGTTCTGTCACGGCCCGTGTTTGGCCCTCGGAACCGCCCATTCCGCAACATCCGTGGCTGAGGTCTTACAGAACGGTGCACTTGAAATGATACAATTCTACTAACCAATGTCGCCCCAAGAAGTTTAATAGGGAAATCATAGGTTTTATGAGGGAAAAAAAGCATTGGCAGCAGAGCATTCAAAACCTGTGCAATTATAAATCTGTCCTACTGGCAAAAGCAATCCTAATGACAATACTATCCCAGTTTTAAAACAAAGACATGCTCTATTTCCGACATAAATAAACCACAGAGAGGGGGTCAGACATGGTGACGGAAGGAGAATCGACTTCGGGGGGGGACACATAATGCAAGACATAGATTATGTCGTCTAGCCTGTACACCTGAAACCTATGGAATTTTACTGTCCAACGTCACCCTGACAAATGTAATAATAAAATTTTTAAAAAATAAAGAAAGATAAATAAATACATAAATAAAGTGAACCAACATAAACAAAACTGTCACGAGCGTAAATGGTCATAACTGGTCCTCACAGAAGATTGTGAAGTGCATAGCTACCTGGCAGTAGAATACTGCTCCACAGTCTGCTATTAGCTCTGTTAGTATACTTTGTGTTTAACTACTATTACCTGATAGCAACAGAAAAAAAAATTAATGGCCTAGCAAAACTGTCTAATCAGTGTGACCTCTGTATCACGCTGACATCGTTTCCCTACCTACAGGGGACATACGAGTGAACTCACAGGGTAGAAGCACGCGTAGTACCAGAATAGACTAGTCCTATGCAGCCGTCATCTTTGCCTTTGTTCACTGGTTCCCCTGGCGACCGAGAAAGATGGACAGGTTGCATTTATCAGTAATTACCTCTCAGTACTTTAAAAACACCACTGTACCTGTTTTTGTCATTTTCATGCCATCTCCCAGTTGTAGTGTGTCATAAAGGCTTGTTTCAGCATCATAGATGCAGTAGCTTTATATACCAAAGACTGAATCTAAAATGTCTGTTTCTTGTAATAACTATTTCAGAGGCTGTTATGAATAGGCTGGGCTATAGGTTAAATTTCTCCTTTATTTTAATTCAAAGATAATATAATCATAATGTATTCATATCATCAGTACTATACTCAGTTTCACAGAGGAGGTATTTTAAGGTAATCCCGTATTTGAAGTTGAGAAATCATGGCACAAACCGGCTGCTTGTTCACCAAACCTTTTTCCTGTCCTCCTAGACACACAGCTAAACTGTATTTCCCCATCTTACTTACAATCAGATGTGAACTTATCACTAAATTCTAGCCAATGAACTTCAAACAATCTTTCCAGACTTCACCCATGGAAGCTTCCTTCCAGTCTCCCACTTCTCTCTTCTCCGTGTCTCCTGCCTGCCAACAATCAGCACATTCTTGGGAGCCAAACATTTAAACGGCAGAGTCTGTCAGTTTAGATCCCTGAACAACTGGTGGGTCAGAGGCCCGCACCCTACACACCCACTACCTTGTACTCAGCATGAATTAGAAACAAACTTCCATTGTGTTAAGTCACAGAGACTTCCAGATTGATCTACTATAGCAGCTTGTGTTGTCTTAACTAATATAGAGAGCTCCTGTTAAATATATCCTAGGTTCTTCTTCAAAAATGGCAGACCCAGATGGAGGGGAAAAAAAGATAATTTTTATTTCATCTGTGTTACTTTGTAAGTGATCCAGCACTCATGTGAACAGGCAACCATTTGGGGGCTTTCCCAGCAGGGACCTTCACCTATATGCCCACTCGTTTCTTTCTTTGGTTGATATGTTGTAGCCAAGACACAAATGATTTCACATAAAAATGAATTATGTTAAGGTATATTGAGTCATACTGAATTCACAGAAAGGAACTTCATGCAAATAAATTAGAATCTGTCCTGAACGAGGAGCCTACTGCCTCTGAGATGCGGCTAGTGTTTCGTTCCTGCTGTGCCGACACGTCCACCCCACCCTCTCTGGAACCCTCAACTTCACCTGCTCACTCATTAGGCTCATGTCCAGCATGGCCACCAACTCAATAGTCACTAACACGGAGCAACAGTCTCTGAGTTCAAACTCTTGACAGAAGGAAAAATAATCAATATGAATGGATCTGATAAATTGAGATGGTCTCTAACTCAGTGAGCTTCGTACATCAAGCCTTAATTGGGTCTTAATTGCCCTGGGTTGGTGATGTGTTACTCTCCAGTTAGTTTTCACTGGAGAGGGCTGGGCTGCAAAATCCATACTCATGCACCAGGGAGTAGGTTTAAGACAGGTCACAGTGGACATGTTTCTAACAAAATGACAGTCCACTAGCTAACTTTTTCTTTGTCCTACTTTGTGAAGAGCAGAAAGAAAACAAATGCTTCCAGGTATGCTTTCTCAGTGTAGCTCTCTGGCACCTATCATGGCCCCCCAAATACCAGGAGGAATCAGATGGTCTTTTGGGCAATCATTACTGCTTTGAATCCTAGGTTTTAGTATAGTTCTTTTAGGGACATTGCTGAACTAAGCTATTTTTCTCATACAGCTAGCTATTCTTCTATGAAGAGGGACAGATAAAATAAATACTTCGTGAAAGTCAATCTCTTATACACTGTTTGTTTACCCAAAATTTTAAGTTCATTGTTAATTGTCATTTAACAGGGTCCAGTAGAAGTAATGCCCTTTTTAAGTAGTATAAATCAGTAAAACGGACTTATTTCTTCTGCTAGACATTTTAAGATGCATAGTACAGTGAAGTCCTGATGCCATATCTTACCCAGTAGGTGTAAATATTTGAGTTAGATAAATGACATTATGGAGGGAGACAAATCGCCTCTGTTTCTCTGAGGCGTTATTTGTGCTGGACCCTGGAGATTGACTGTTTTTGCAGATTAGTAATTTAACTGAATTTAGACGTGAGAAGACAGTTTTAGACAAGCATTCTAAAAGTCAACTTTTTACTTGGCATTCCGTATTGCTATTTATCATGATCAAATTATGCCTTGGGTTAACCCATTATCTGGGTCACATTTTTTTCAAAGCAAATACCTGGATTGAATGGCACAATTAAAGATATTAAATTACACAAACCACACCTTATATTCCTTTGTGTGCATTCCAAAACTCAGGTTAGCAGTGCAAGTATAGTAGGTACTGTATTTCTTAGCTAATTTATTCTGATTCTCTCTTTTTAAAATGAAACTCTCCCTTTTCCCTCAGCTCTTGATGTCTTCCTTCATTTGCAGATAGATGAGTACTCTAAAATTCAATTCTCAGCTCTACTCTCTGCCTAAAGTGCTGCAGTATCTCTTTCATGTCCATCGAACAGATGCAAACTTCTCAACTGAATGCTTTTTCTCATGCATTAACTACCCATCTCCCCATGTCTGTGCTTTTCCTCACTTGTCTTTTAGACCTCTGTCTTTGGAACAATTCAAGATGCTGAATGCTCACCGTGTTAATTGACTGTTAGTGTTCCATTCTCTCTCCTGGAAAAAAAACTCTTAGCATGCTGCATAGATAACAATAAAGGAAAATCTGCTATTTTGTATTTTAAAAGGCTAACTTCAAATTCTAGCTCTTACACTTGACAAGAAATCCCCTTGAGTTTCAGTTGTTTTGCTTTAAAACTCAATGATTAAAAACCATTTGCTGGGTACTGTTTGTTTTGGGGAGAGGGTTATTAAGTGAGGATGTATATGCAGAGGGCACAATATGTTTGTGCCCCTTCCTCCGTCAGGCCTTGCCTGTACTATCTATCCACACAGAACAAATGTCACTACGTCTCATTAAATCTATGGCTTTATCACTTCCTTTGTTGAGGCATCTGTTTCATGTGTATGTCTAGTTCTTCCAATAAAGGAAAGTCAAGATACAACATTTTTATTCTTTCCTATCACAATTTCTCAGAATTAATTAGAAGGTATTGTAGTATACAATGCACAACTCTAAATTTAAATATCAGCTTGTTACATGTGGAAACTTAAGTTAGTTAACATCTCTGTCCCTCTTTTAGTCATCTGTAAATGAGAATAATGTTGTAACCTATTATACTTCATACATTTTCAATGAGGATTAAATGAGTTAATGTAATGTTATGCACTTGAACAGTACCTGATATTGTAAAGGCTCAAAAAATGCTGGCTATTATTATTATTGTTACTGTTACTACTATTATTATAGCCGTGTTTTATAACTGGTCATGCTGCAAGCGCCTGAGGACAATTCAACCAATACAAGAGGAATACATCCACATCACATCGAATTTTCGTGCATAGCCTTATGATATTTATCTTACGTACCCCAAATGCTAACATGAGGGATATGATTTTCAGGAGTCTTCTCCACCTATAAATCTTAATATTTTTATGAAAGCACATCACAAAATGCTTCCACTAACACAACAATGAATTCTAAATAAATCTTTAAGGTTATTATACTATGTTCACAAAAATAGCCTGGGAGAAAGCTTATGGATTCAATGCTAACGTGTTCTATCAATCAGTCACCCGTTACAACAGTAGGTACTGTGAAAGGGCATGATATATCTCATGTAAAATGAGAAAATTGCTTGAGATAAACAATGACACGCCTTATAAAATACACATGTATGCTTCAAAGACACCACCTTTATCTTTTCCCCACAATGTTTTTTTCTTTCTTACTTTTCACAATAAAAATAAAGCTGTTTCTTTATTTACAGACATAGGGAAACGTACCTACAAAGTGAAAGAAATAAGCATATTACTTTTATTTGACATGATTAATACAAAAAGCCATCTGAGTCTCTGTAATGTTAGAGCTGTTATCAAATAAACACCCAAACTGGGGTGGCCTAACATAACAAAGGTTTATTTATCATTCTTGTAACAGTTCATTAAGGATGTTCCTGATTCATGGGCAGCTCTCTTCTCCAAAAATAATTCCGTCCACTGCGGACATTAGTAACTCCTATGGCCAGAGATTCCTCTGCTCTCCAGTAAACAAAGAGAGAAAGAAAAGGTAGAGAAGGTGTATCTGTTTCTCATCATCTTATCCCTACAATGATACATCCTTTCCACTCTGACTCAGCTGAGAAATAACTAGTCATGTGGACACACCCAAATGCAAGGGTGCCATGATGGTAGTCGAGAGGCTGCTGTGGGGTTACCCTGCTGCTAGACAGCCACTGCCAACACTTCATAGCAAACCACAACAGGGGAGCCTGACTCTTGGTAGGCACTGGTCTCTTTCTGCCCCAGTTTCATTGGCTGGATACACTGAAGGAGATACCTGAAATTATGAATGCAATGGCCTTGTCAATTATTTAAAGACATGAATTCTAAAAGACAGAAATAAAGTTCAAGTGGAAAGACACCCCTAAGACACTTGGAGCTGTCTTCTTAGAAGCTGCCTTTCCTCTCTCTCCTCCCCTCAGATGGTTACAGAACACAGGGAGGGAACTGAGACTGAATTTCTCCAAATGCATGTGTAGTCTACCCCTTCTAAGAATGAAAAAGAATCTATTTTAGAAAGATTTAAGTTACCTTTCAAGAACTCTGGCAAGATTTAGTAGAGATCAACAGAATTAATACAGGCAAATCTTTTTATCTTAGCAAATGTCCTTTTTCTTATCTTAAAGTGAAAATACTGAACAGGAAGGTCCCTAAAGACCTTTCTAGTTATACTAATTTATGAATTAAACAATGGTGGGGAATGAAGGAGTAGGAGGGATAGTGTAGGGATATATACTGGCTCTTTAGAACTAGTTCATTGATATGAAAACATTTGTTTTAGAATATTCAAAAAATAACTCTCAGCTTCTCAGTCCTGTATGGATTCAATTTCTCCTACTTAAAATGTGTATTACTGAAACATCAATAAATGAAGATAAACTCTAAGGAAAGAAATGACAACATTATCAACAAACTGTCAGTGCCATCAGCACCTAGAAGACACATAAATACATGAGAAACAAACAAACAAAAAACTCAGTGGAACAAAATTGAGCCAACTCCTCCCAAACCAAGACATTTACTATTAATCAATCTGATTTTCTAAATTAACCAAACAACACGGAGAAGAAAGCTTTAACACAATGTTTGTGTTGAACACTTCTAATTGTAAAACACACACACCATAAATCTGTTAATAGAAAATTTAGGCAACACTCTCTAGAGTTAGTTTACATAGTTTTATCTAGCTAGTTACCTAGAACTACAGGTGGCCTAAAAAATGGAAAATGTGATATGTTCAATTATCTACCAAAGGCCAAAAATCTCAGCTTCTGGATTTTAGGAAAAGGTCAACTAAATTCGTAGAATGCTTCATGTATTTATACTCAAAGACGTTAAGGTCTGAGTAATGCCTTCTCATTCAAATGAGGCTATTACAATATCCCCAGGAAATGTAATTAGGTCACAGATCGGGAACTGACCCAATACTAATGGAATCTCTAGGAACTTAAAGTCACGTAGTATAGAGAACATATCCTATCTAGGTACTTGGTGAACCTATGGCCTTACCATGTACCATTCATTCACCTGAGCAGGTCAACGAACTAACAAGAAATAATCAGTAGAAACAGAGTATGCAGTGGAGATGGCGCTGCATGATGACATGGTGAAGTATTAAACTATAAACTATATCACCCATTCTAAAGTCCTATGAACACTCAAATCCTCAAAATGGAAATTTTAAATTGGAAAAGATGCTAGATAGAGGTCAGTTCATTTAACTCGAACATTCTAGTATGATAAAGCAGATAAGCTATAGGTCCTACATTCTCTAGAAACATCACAGTTATTTTTTCTTTGCAAAATGAAATAACTTGCCATAATTTGATTATGAAAAGAAAATGTTTGATTTGTTAGAAAGGAAACCCTTGGGTATTTTTATCTGCAATGTGAATGAGAATTAATTTTTTAGGGAAAAATGTATTAAATGTAGAAAAATGGTAATACAACATCTAAAGAAGAAAATTTAGATCACCCATATTTCTATCACCTACAGATAATTTAGAATAGGTTACATTACATGAAGGATCATTTATAAAACAAAAGATATGTATAAATACAGGAGTAAACAGATTTCAGAGGTAATACTAGCAACTATTGTAATTAAATGAACTTTTCAAACATTCCCTTAAGTGCTTGAGAAACCTTTATTTGCATAGAAACAACCCATATGTTAACTGAAAATCTTTCCAATCTGCCAATTCAAACAAGTTTCCTAGGGATCTATCACAGACAACACTGACTGGTAGCTTAGCTAACACACACCAAATGGTCTTAAAAGGAATGTCACTGTATTTCTTTTAATATTTTCATTAATTCATACCACATTTATACAGACTTCCCCTACAAAGTACAAATTAATATGTTTTATTGTACTGCAGAATGATTTAGAAAATTAAATCAGAGAAGAAAATGATATTTTCAAAATCTTATAAGTAATAAAGACATTTAGGAGGTCTACAGTAAAATCAAGCACTAAATTATAATATTAATATATTAATACAGTAATTCAAATTCAAGTCAAAGATGTGATGAAATATTATATTAATTTTAGGAGGAACATAATTAAGATTTTGGTCTTTTTGTTATCCTACTATTTGAAGTCAGGTGTGAGATTTTAAGTAAATTCAGATGGCATGCCTAATAAATATAGGTCCTGTGGTTCACACACAGTTTTCTTTGAAGACGTCATAATGATTGGGTAAGGGTGGTGAACAGATTTCGAAGAAATAAGAAGACATTGTCCAGGGTAGCTTCAAAAGCTGATCTACCCTTGAGCTGCTTCTCACTTGAATGCCTAGACCACACATGTGCAACCTGCAACCCAGGATGGCTTTGAATGTGGTCCAATACAAATTTTTAAAACATGATGAGATTATTTTTGCCACCCTTTTTTTAGTTTGTCAGCGATCATCAGTGTATTTTATGTGTGGCCCAAGTCAATTCTTCTTCCAATGTGACCCAGGGAAGCCAAAAGTGGGACACTGCTGGTCTAGACATTTATCCCAAGATGAGTAGCTGGCAGTGGAGCTTTATTTAACAAAGTTTGATGATTCTTCTCATCAACATGGAGAGGGCCCTGCACGTGTATAAACACAGAATATACATATGCAACTTCCAAGTTTTAATGGACAGGACAGATGATTATTAGCAGAAATTCAACAAAATGAATTTCTATAAAAGAATGATTTGAATAAAACGTCTCCAGTTTGTCTAGCAACCTAAGAGTAGCTATTGGTATTAAAAAACAATTTTTAGGGGAGTTCCCTGATGGTGTAGTGGCTTAAGGCTTCGGCACTGGCGCTGTCAGTGCTGTGGCCTGGGTTCGATTCCCAGCCAGGGAGCTACCCACATACCAAAAAGCAAAAAAAAAAATAAAAAAATAAAATAATAAAATAATAAAAAAAAAATAAAAAACAATTTTTGGAAATAGCTCATGACAAGTAACAATTCTCCCCACAAGAGAGAGAAGAGGGGGAGGGGAAGGAGGAAAATATATTGTTTGGTATATTAACTAGAACCTTAGAGAATGAGTTAAAACATCACTCAAAGATTATAGAAGATTTATATTTGGTCCAAGCAACAAACAAACAAACAAACAAACAAACAAACAAACAGGGAAAGGCAAAAAAGATTGACAGAAAACCAATAATTGAACTTCTACTTCAGGATCATGAAGGGATAACAGAGATCTGAGTTATACCTTACATGCCCCCCTTAAACAACAGAAGAACTAAATGTGTGTGTCTGTGTTCCATATAAATATATATTCCATATAAACATATATGAATATATACATGCATGTATATAATACAGTGTTTTTTAAACTGTACCAGGCAGGAAGAAGACAGTATCCCAGAGAGATGAAAAACAAATTAAATGAGCTCTACAGCCAACTAGCTCTTTGCCTCTAGGAAGATTCTAGGTCATAGCATGAGAACGAGAAAACTAAAAAAAAAAAAAAAAAAAAAAAAAAAAAAAAAAAAAAAAAAAAAAAAAAAAAAAAAAAAAAAAAATCTTCCTGACTTGAAGAGTCAGAGTTTGGGCTTCAAGGAGTCCAAGATGGCTAGAAATTCAAGGACAGAAAAGAGAGGACTTGGCATAAAGAGGAGGGAGATGCACAGAGAGAGAAGCTAAAAACTGTAAAGGGGTTCCTTGAGTCTTAGGCCAAACAGCGATCTGTGCATATACGTGTGGAAGTTAGCCAGGTTGCGGAGAGTATCACAGGGAAGAAGTAGATGGGAGACTATTCAAAGCTTATAATAGGCCTGTGGATGATTTGTGTTCCCATCTGCACAGTGCATTGAGTAGCAATACACAGAAAAGATTTGCTCCATTAGAGGGGCTAAATTAGTCCTAAACTAAAGGCTACATAGGAGCTGACCTAATAAAGCTTAAAAGCAAAACCTTAAGGTAATAAAACTGCTTTCAAGTAACTTAACTGTACACCAGAACAAAATCCTACACTAATGAAAATACAAAAAATCCAGCAACCAACAATGTCAAATTGTACAATGTCCAATATCCAAACAAAATTGAAAAAAATAAAAGTTAAAAATAAAATACAAGGCAAGTTGATCCAAAATTAGGAGGAAAAAAATCAATAGAAACAAACCCAGAAATGATGGCTTTCACAGACAGGAGGAATCTGTTATAAAGACATAGAAATACCTATTATAAATATTCTCCATATATCCAAGAAGGTAGAGGAAAGCATGCCCATGAAACGGGAGAAATGGATTAATATGAAATACATCCAGGAGGAATTTCTTATAGAAATAATACAACAGCAAAAATGAAAAGTACATCAGATGCAATTAAAGCATATGCAGACATTATAAATACATGTTAAAAGAAACTATTTAAAATTAAACAATAAGAGAAATAAAGCCTTTGAAAAAACCTGAAGAGAGGTATCAGTGAACAGTGGGAAAATATCAAGTGGCCTAACCTGTTGGTAACTGAAGACTCATAAATAGTGATGGGAAGAATATACAAAAATTAACTCAAAATGGATTAAAGACCTTCATATCAGACCTGCAACAATAAACTGTATAGAAGAAGACATAGGTACTAAACTTATAGACCTAGGACTCAAGGAAGACTTCATGAACCTGTCCTCAAAGGCAAGGGCATTAAAAGCAAAAATGAATGAATGGGATTATATCAAACTAAAAGCTTCTGCACAGCAAAAGAAACCATCAACAAGGCAAAGAGACAGCCAACTGAATGGGAGAAAATATTTGCAAACAACGCATCAGATAAGGGTCTAATATCTAAAATATATAAAGAACTAATAAGACTTAACAACAAAAAAACAAACAACCCAATTAAAAAGGGGGCAGAAGAACTAAACAGACACTTCTCCCATGAAGAAATACAAATGGCCAGCAGACATATGAAAAAATCTCATCCTCATTAGCTATCAGGGAAATGCAAATCAGAACCACAATGAGATACCACCTCACACCTGTGAGAATGGCTGTTATCAACAAGACAAGGAATAACAAGTGCTGGAGAGGATGTGGAGAAAAAGGAACTCTGGTACACTGCTGGTGGGAGTGCAAACTGGTACAACCACTGTGGAAGGCAGTGTGGAGGTTCCTC